>PVJS01022356.1:0-30609 GCA_004027185.1 Glis glis
CAATGGTAAGAGACCACACAGGTGTGTGTGTGTCACCACCCCAGCTCCTCCATGTACAATGGTAAGGGACCCCACAAGTGTGTGTGTTGCTGCCCCAGCTCCTCCACGTGCAATGGTAAGGGACCCCGCAGGTGTGTGTGTTGCTGCCCCAGCTCCTCCACGTGCAATGGTAAGGGACCCCGCAGGTGTGTGTGTTGCTGCCCCAGCTCCTCCACGTGCAATGGTAAGGGATCACGCAGGTGTGTGTGTTGCTGCCACATCTCCTCCACGTGCAGTGGTAAGGGAACCCACAGGTGTGTGTGTGTTGCTGCCCCAGCTCCTCCACATGCAATGGTAAGGGACCATGCAGGTGTGTGTGTTGCTGCCCCAGCTCCTCCATGTGCAATGGTAAGGGACCCCACAGGTGTGTGTGTGTTGCTGCCCCAGCTCCTCCACGTGCAATGGTAAGGGACCCCACAAGTGTGTATGCTGCTGCCCAGGGCATCCTCCCATTGCTTTAATTCCGCTCCTCACTTGACGTTTGGAAAGTACAGGTTTACTTCAGCAGAGGACATGGGGACCAGAGGGAATAGAGAAAAGTCTTCTTTGTGTGTATGATCCTGGGGATAGAATCCAGGGCTTTGCACATGCTAAGCACATACTCTACCACTGAGCTACACCCCCAGCCTAGAGAAAATACTTAATGCTGGAGTTTTCTATAGGTTCTCAGGGCTCCAGAAAAAAGCACATTTGAGATATTCCATGTTTCTTCCCCACATGCAGGGTTCCAGGTTGGGAGCCTGGCAGAGAGGGTAGCAGAAGATGTCCCAGAGAGAAGTGCCCTATTGAAGCTTTCAACAATGTTTTGCTGGGATATCAAGATAGGATAGGGGAGGGGTGTGTGTGTGTGTGTGTGTGTGTGTGTGTGTGGTGTAATACATACACTGAAGCATGGATGTTAAGGAGGAGAGGGTTATAGCAGCTTGATCTTTCTAGTTTATCTTCCAGTGACCTCCCTGTGTGAAGGGAGAGAAATTTGTTTCAAGACCAGGTGTTCTCCTTTAATGCTGTAACCTAGAACATATCACAGAAGGAAGACCTGGCGGTTAGGTTAGGAGAGAGTTTGGTGATGGAGCCTCTGGTTTGCCACAGAAGCTGAATAGAAAAAGTTGTAACTAGGCGTGGTGGCTCACACTTGTAATCCCAGTACTTGGGAGGCTGAGACAGGAGGATCGCAAGTTCGTGGCCAGCCTCAGCTACTTAGTGAGGCCCTCTGCAACTTAGTGAGAACTTGTTTCAAAATAAAGATTAAAAAATAGGGCTGGGGGTGTCACTTGGAGATAGAATGCCCCTGGGTTCAATTCCCAGTACTGCAAAAAAAAAAGAATAAAGTTGTTGCCGAGGGCGGGACACCACAGTTTATGCGGCCTGCAGGGCATCCAACAACACTGGGCTAAAGAAACTCTGGGCCTTATTCTACTCCACACCTGCTGTTAATTTCTCTGCCAGAGACTCTGCTGCTTTTATTTGCCTTGAAACATGTGCACAGCGTGTTGGTAAGCAGTCTGAGAAGCCGGAGTGGTAAGGTAATGGGAGGGTGATATTCTCCCACAAGTGACTGGTCCGTGTAGAATCCAGCAAATTTGGAAACCCAGCTAATCATGGTATAAAGTGTGAATAGATGGTCTTACTGTTTTTTTTTTTTTTTTTTTTTTTTTTTTTTTTTTTTTTTTTTTTTTTTTTTTTTTTTTTTTTTTTTTTTTGGTGGGACTGGGGATTGAACCCAGGGCATTCTACCAATGAGCTACAACCCCAGCCCTATTTTATTTTTTATTTTGCAACAGGGTCTCACTAAGTTGCAGAGGGTCTCACTAAATTGCTGAGGCTGGCTGTGAACCTGCGATCCTCCTGTTTCAACCTCCCGAGTACTGGGATTACAGGTGTGCACCACCATGCCCAGCTGATCTTCCTTTTTGATCACCTGTGCCCCCAAACTGCTGCCTTCTCTGGGAAGTTAAATTTTTGTTGTTGTTTCAGGCCTTAGATTCCTTTTAGAGACCTAGAAGGAAGCTTCCAAATAGAGCAAGAAGCTATATTTGGGCATCCCCGGGTCCCTGGACCCTTGACCAAGACAGTGTTCCTCCTGTTCGCTTTGGAGAAAACTGACGTAATGTGCTTAGCAGGGAGTAGAATCTGGGGGACCACTTTTATTTCTTAAGTTTCAGCGATCCCAAAGAAGGCCCCACTCTTTATCAGGATCGAAGGAGAGAGGGAGGTCAGCTGAATGACAGAGAACATCAGAATTCACTGGATTGTCAGTGTTGCTCCTAAAATTTAGGAATCTGATGAGTTCTCTGCCTGATGAGGCATCTCTCCCTGACAACTTCAGTCAAGGTCTCTGATCCTTCCAAGTGTGAACAGGATGTGGTGTTAGCTCCTGTTCTGTAACCTAGATCATATTAAGTTCAGAAGAGATTTCTCCAGGCCTGTCAGTGGGTTGCTGAAAGTTGTTACCTCTTGTTGGCAAATCCAGAGACACACAATCATAGCAACAGAACTATTTTAGGGAAAACAAAGACCAAAGTCTTGTGGAGCCATAAAAACTATATCCCATTCCAAAACAACTGTATTTATGAGACATCAAGATAATTGGAGGGGGATGGGGAAGATGCAGACACCCAGTCTAAGCTCTGGGTGTCTGTATTTTGGGGAACATTTCTATATAACTAGACTTATTTTTTCTTGGTGTGGTACTGGGGATTGAACCCAGGGGCATTCTACCTCTGAACTACACCCCCAGCCCTATGTTATTTTTATTTTGAAACAGAGTCTCACTAAATTGCTGAGGCTGGTCTCAAGCCTGTAATCCTCCTGTCTCAGTCTCCCAAGTACTGGGATTATAGGATTATGCCACCACTCCGGCTCTATAGAACTAGATTTTTGGATTAGATTTTTCCCATCCTTGTCCCACTCCCACTGTTGGCCTCCTCTTTAGGCCCAAGGGTCTAGGGCTATGTTTGGCATGAAGTGTGAGGAGTGTAGCTCATCCCGGAGTGGCAGATATTACCAGTGGTGTAACCTTTGTGTAAAAGTGATCGTGACATCTTGCTCTTGTTGCTGCTGAGGTCTGGAAGCCAAGGATGGATCCTGAGGGGATGAGTGAAAGTGGGATTGGGTTGGAAACATTCCCTCTTCCATCTTTTCTCTGGGGCTGTTGAGGGCTGGACCATGGGTGTTGTGGGAACCAAGCCTTTCAGAGCCCTGTGTCACCTTTCACCCCATGGGGCAGCAGCATCAGCATCATGGAGAAGCGTGTTAGGAATGCAGAAACTCAGGCCTCACCCCAGACCTACTGAGTCAGAATCTGCATTTGAGCAGAATTCCCTGGTGATCCATAATCACGTTAAAGTTTGAGAAGTATCGATCAAACAGAACTTTGAAGGGACAGTTAGAGGCAGTTTCCTTGCAAATATGTTTCCTCTTCCGGTCCATATCATGAGTATGAGTCATATTCAGTTGGTATTTCCCTGCGTCAGCTTGGTGGGATACAATAGCATCTGCCCTTTGCCCCCGACCCTCACCTTTTTTTGGAAGAGCTATCCTCCCCTGAGCTCTGTTTTCAAAGGGACTGTAAGATGTCTCAGCCCTGTAATAGGGTCTCAGAGCTGGCTTTCTCTTCTCCAACCCTCCCATGACTTGGGGCTAACTATATGATGTTCTCTTAAGTGAGCACAGCAGAGTCACGTACCTAGATGGTTAGACATGACAGATTCAGCAATATTTCTTGACCTGAAGGAACTCTACTTCTTCACTGGAGAATTATCTGAACTAACCATCTTGCGAGTGTACCTCACAATGCTTCCATATTCTTCCAAAGAAGGCCCCACTCTTTATCAGGATCGAAGGAGAGAGGGAGGTATTATTTCTTCTTCTGCAAAAAAATCCCTTGAATAAATATATAGGGAGCATCTTCCACTGCAAAGTCTTTGAGGTAGTTTTCATGGGAGATGTGAAGATGAGTGGGACAGAGTCCATGACCTTAAGTATCCAATTTACAAAGGGGAATTGGACAGCACTTACAGACCTGTAAAAGAAAGAAAAAAAGCAGAACACGACAGATGTCACTGTGCAAAACCAACTGTGTCTTCTGGAGGTTCAGAGGACAGTGAGCCCTGGAAGTAAGCTGGGGAAAGCAGGGATGGCTTACAAGTGCTCAGATTTGAAAGATAGCTCGGAACTCAACCGGAGTAAGAGGCAGAGAGGAAGCGGGGCTAAAAGAACAGTAGAGAAAAAAGATGAAAGCCATAGGTCACTTGAGACGTCGTGAAGAGCCTCAGTGGTTGGCTTGTCCGTTTTATACCTAATTTCAGTGGATAGTGGAGAGTTACTTAGTGTAACTGAGTCGGGAATACTGGTCAGGGACTGAGGGACATCAGCACAGTTTGCAGATGAGTAATTAGGACCATTTGGAGGAGAAGCCAAGGCATTGTAGGGAAAAGAGCCTTAACTTCAGGCCTCATTGTTGTTTGAAAATGGTGTGTGTGTGTGTGTGTGTGTGTGTGTGTGTGTGTGTGTGTGTTTGTGTGTGTGTGTGAGAGAGAGAGAGAAAATGGGAGAGAGAAAGAGTGAGGAGAGGAAGAGAATAGCCCTCAGCCCTCTGTATTTGAAGATTCTGCATCTGCAGATTCAACCAACCCTAGATCAAAAGGGCATCTAGACTGAACATATACAGACTTTTTCTTGTCATCATCTCTCCCTCTTCTTTCTCCTTCTCCTTCTCCCTTCTCCCCTTCCCCTTCTCCCCGCCCTCCTCCTCCTTGTACTGCAGATTGAACCCAGGGACATCCTACCTCTGAGCTACACCCTCAGCCCTATTTTTTTTTAAATTTTGAAACAGGGTCTCACTAAGTTGCAGAGGGCCTCCTCACTATGTTGCTGAGGCTGGCTGTGAACCTGCGCTCCTCCTGTCTCAGCCTCCCAAGTACTGGGATTACAGACATGTACCACCATGCCCAGCTCAATATTTCTTAAGTAATATAGTGCAGTAACTATTTACATTTCTTTTATGTCATATTAGGGGTTATAAGTCATGTAGAGATGATTTAAAAGATAGGTGAGTATATATGTGTGTAGGTCATATGGGGCACCATGACATTTTAGATGAGGGATTTGAGCATCTGAGGATTTGGGTATCCACTAGGAGTCCTGGAACTGATCTTCCATGGATATGGAGGGACAACTGTGTTTGGGTGTGGATACTGAGCTAACAGGTTGTTGAAAGTATAGCAGTGTTTTAGCTTTTTATGGGACTTGGGGGGGAGGTGGGAAGCGAGCTCAGAACACTTCAGGTCTTGCGTTTTTATCTAGTGCCTAGGGATGAGGACCATGCTAGGGAGGACATGAAGATGCAGAGGCTAAACTATCGCCTCCACCACAGCTGGGAAAAGAACCACATGTTACAAGCCTCCTTTCCAGAGCCTATCTCGTGTTCCAACCCCGCACTGACGCACATGGGCGGTGGTTGCATTGCCTGTGACATCTGACAGCCAGCAGTGCGTAGTCTGGAACAGCAGTGCCCAAGACCAACCACAGGCCACTCACGGGGCCACCTCCTGTTTTCCAGTTTCCAGCGGGTTTTTTGGAGGCCAGTGGCATGAAATCCATCCTCAGTACTGGACCAAGTACCAGGTGTGGGAGTGGCTGCAGCACCTTTTGGATACCAACCAGCTGGACGCCAGCTGCATCCCTTTCCAGGAGTTCGACATCAACGGCGAGCACTTGTGCAGCATGAGTTTGCAGGAGTTCATCCGGGCGGCGGGCACCGCGGGACAGCTGCTCTACAGCAACCTGCAGCATCTCAAATGGAATGGTGACTACCTCTCCCCCTGCCTGGCTAGGAGGTGGTGGGGAAGCGCAGAGGCTAGCAGCTGGCCCAGCTCCTTGTCAGAGATAATAATGGATGGTCTCACCTCCAAATGACCAGTTCCCAAGACAGGGAAGTAGAAGGAAGGAGAGAGGGCAGGAGGGAAGGCTGGGGTGCCAAGAGTGTCTAATCCTTTAGAATTAAATCACATGCTAATGTGATTTAATTCTGTCCTTATAGCTATATGAATTTTCAGGGAGGCAAGGGCTGGCTGGGTATTCACAGAATACTTGCTACCCTGAGACAAACCTTTCTTTTACCTTTGCTAACAGAGCTCAATAGTTTAATTCCCAATCGTTTGCTTGTTAAAGATCATCATGAGCTGGGTGTGGTGGCACATACCTGTAATCCCAGTACTTGGGAGGCTGAGATAGGAGGGTTGTAGGTTCGTGGGCAGCTTCAGCAACTTAGTGAGATTCTCAGCAGCCTAGTGAGACACTGTTTCAAAACAAAAAAATAAAAAGGGCTGAGGGTGTAGCTCAGAAGCAGAATGCCCCTGGGTTCAATCCCCAGAACCCCCCTCCACACAAACACACATCATCATCATCATCCTAATTGGCACAGT
Organism: Glis glis; assembly: GCA_004027185.1. NCBI lineage: Eukaryota > Metazoa > Chordata > Mammalia > Rodentia > Gliridae > Glis > Glis glis. The sequence goes on from PVJS01022356.1 coordinate 6,468, forward strand.
GCAGTGGCACATGCCTGTAATCGCAGTGATTGGGGAGGCTGAGGTAGGAAGATCACAAGTTTGAGGCCAGCCTCAGCAACTTAGTGAGACCCTGTCTCAAAACAAAAAATAAAAAGGTCTGGGGATGAAGCTCAGTAGTAGAGCACCCATGAGTTCAATCCCCAGTACCACAAAATCAAAACAAAAAAGTCATTATGAATCATGACTATTTAATAATGAAACAACAAATCTTTCTTTTTTTCTTTGTAGTACTGGGGATTGAACCCAGGGGCATTTTGACTTCTGAGCTACACTTCTAGCCCTATTTTATTTTTTTATTTTGAAATAGGGTCTCACTAAGTTGCTGAGGGCCTCGACAGGTTGCTCAGGCTGACCTTGAACCTGCAATCCTCCCATCTCAGCCTCCAAAGTATTGTGATTACAGGCATGCTTTGACACTGGCATAGGGTTTCCCTGATGGTGGCTGTAAAAATGAGCTCCTGCAAGAACTGTGGGCCTCTCAGAAAGCAGGAATGTTGAGGGATTAATGAGCCCTCCCGTCCATACTGGAAAGGGCATTTATGCCTCAACAGACCTGTGTTTGCAAGTAACAAGGCCCGAGGAAATGTGTGTTCCAGGGCTGTGACCCACTCAGCCCCGACAGCGGCTGTCCACACCGAGTCTGGCTGTGTATCTAGCACCGCGGCTGCCATCTTGGATGACCTCATGCAGTGCCTGGCACGCCCTTCTTCTCCCCCACCTTGGCGGTGGTTGCTCATTTTTCTTTTACTAGAACCAAACCAAACAAGGCTCTATAAATAACCCCCAGGAATCTTCAGAAAGAGCAGGCTTATAATTGAAGAATTAAAAATATTTACCTCCCCACCGCCAATTAAGTCCACTCCTTTAAAGCTTTGCCCTGATTGAAGCCTGAGGCAGAGAGGCCTGGGAGGTGCTGTGGCCATCTTTGACCTTCTGTCTTTGACCTTCCATGACTTGCTTGGTCTCACTGCCTCTGAGGGCCTAAGGGCCAGACTTCTTACCCTCGTTTTGTTGTTTGCTTTTTCATAGACATTCTGCTAACTTACACTGATTGTTTACTTATACTAGGAGCTCTAAGTGAATGACCTTACTGAATGACCTTACAACAAAATAAGTATTGTACCCATTTTACAGATGGGAAAATCCGAAGGTCAGGGAGGTTAAAGGCATGACCTCCACTCCAGGAATATTCATAATATGTCTGGGGAGGAAGAACATTCTAGATTCATTCATGTGTATGTATGCACTTTTATATATGATGTGACTTGCAAGGAGTTGCAAGTAAACACAAGAATATGCGGGGGCACCACTTGTGTGAGAGCTGAAGTCATAAGTAAGGGAAGACTCACTCTAGTTTATCCAGATGTGTCTCAGAGGTTGGATCTAATTAAGATGGGTTTAATTTAATTTAAGATCAAGGAAGAATCAAGCCAGTTAAATTAAAATGTTTTTTTCCAATATTTTTGTTTCCATTTCATATCATATCTTAGTATAGGAAAGTAACCTTAGATGTCATCTAGTGACTCTATCTAGTTTAATTCCCTAAATTTACAGATGAGGAAACTGAGATGAACACCTTATATCCAGTAATGGCAAAACTGCTCTTCTGACTTCTGAAGTTCCAGGTCCACCATACTGGATGTCCTCCCAAATAATTCTATCAGATGTGGGTGCCCTCGACTACTGGTTTTCTGGGGCCAGGGAGGCACTCCACATTTGAGTGTGTAGAGTCTGAGAGGGAAGCCCCCTTCCATAAGCAAACATAGGTGACCAGGCAGTGGGCGAAGCAGAACTCTTCAGATAAGCCAGCTCCGTCCTTCTTAAGCATCAGGTCTGGGTTCCAGCTGGGCCCTCTCTGACTTTCCCAATCTGTCCTTCACAGGCCAGTGCAGCAGTGACCTGTTCCAGTCCACACACAATGTCATTGTCAAGACTGAACAAACCGGTGAGTAGTAAGAGACAAAGGAGCCAAGGTGGCTGGGCGAAGTCCTGGGGAGAACAATTGGGAAGGAGGACGAGAGGGAGCGTGGGAGCAGGTCTGGGCAGAAGACCCAGGGAGCCGCTTCCCTGCCTGTCTCTAGCAGTCACCCTACCACGAGTCTCATTCCTTCCCCTGGGGACCAGTGGCCACCAGCTCTTTCTGATGTATGGACTGATGGTGGGCCTCCCTTCTGTCCACACTTCCCTGCTTTGTCCACTACTAGTCAGGGAGTCATCCAGACCCCAGGCCAGCGGCTGGGAGCACGCACAAACTAAGGTGACCGCCTCCCCTGGAAAAGAGTAAGGGGGTTGAACTTAGCCAAGTTCAGAAAAGCAAGCAAGAGAAGGAGACCAATGTCTCCTCTTCTCCCCTACCCTTGATGGGCATGCCTTTGCCAGGAGGAAGGTGCAGCCTTGGGGTTGCAGTAACTGTTGCTTTGGGGGTCATGGGGAGCTTCTATAGGGACCGGTGGAGCCCCACTCCTGCCTTAGTACATTTCCCCATGGAAGATCACCACTCTGCTCTGAGCAGTCTGTAGTCCCATAGTATCTATGTTCATTTTTGTTCCCCTTCCTCTGTCCCAAATCTCTCTCTCCTGGAGGCTGTCCCCCAGAGTCCACGGCCATGATAAAGCTGTGCAGGTGCCACAGCTCCTGGGTCACTCCCTGTGTCCACATCGGGGAGATTGTGAGCCACGTGGGCTGACCAAGTTTGCCACAGGCCTCCCTGAGGGTTGCGTGCTAGTCACCAAGGACAGAATTTGACCTGGGGGTGATGTGTGAGTCACTTGGCACCAAAATTAGCCCATGCGGTTATTTACTCTTTTATAAGGGGGCCGGTCAACCATTATTAAAGAAAAAAAACAATAGCTGCTAAGCATGTTAATTAGGCCTTCCTCACCCTTCTCCCTGAGAGGCTGGGGGATGGGGTACCTGGATGGTCTGTGCTTTCTAGGCCTGCCCTCACCCTAGAGACAGATGCAGGACTTGGCTGAGGGGATCCCCCCTCCCCTGCTTGACCGTCCAGATAACCCCACAGGAGTAGCCGGGGCAATATTGGAGAGGTCCCAAAGAACTTGATAATCCCTGCTTGACCATCCGGACATTCTCGTGTTGCCGGTTCAGAAAAGCTGAGCTCAAGGGTGGAGAAGAAGGCCCACCCTGGGAGGAGGGGAGAAGAGGCTCAGCGAGGGGCCAACACCCCCAAACCTCTTTGGTTCGGTTTGTTTTCAGAGACAACAACAGGTGTACGAGGTGACCCAACAAGGAGAGAGGGTGTAACCCCGAGAGATTGGGCTTGGGGTGTCCAAACACGTAGCTATTAGTTAAAATACCAGCTAAATCCCTATGTCGTAAACAGGAGGACTTAGCCAGTGAGTCAGGTTTTATGCCATTTATGCTATAAAAACAAAATGAAACTCGGCCAGTGGCTTACCACCCTGGCCTAAAAACTCAGAGCCTGGGCAGGAGGGGAGCCCAGGGCAGCCTAGATCTGAGGGGAAGGGAAGCAGGAAATTTAGGGGGGTAGGAGACAAGGGGAGAGATCTTAGAGCTGCTGGCCAGCCAGAGAAGAGAATGCTTGTGTTGGAGACCAGCCCAGATCTGGGGTTTGTGTGGGATCTGGGCTTCATTTGGGGTAAGAGGAGGGGAATTTCCTTTGAATCTGTAACATGGTCATTGGAGTGAGACTTACCCAGCACCCAGGAGAGAGAGCCAGTGAGCTAGAGGCTAAGCACTACCCAGAGATGAATGGAGGGGTCCCACTTTTAAAAGTTGTTTGACTCGGTAACACTCGCTACCCTTCTCCTTAGTTTGGTTTTGAGAATTTGATGTCACCCCTTAAGCTAACCAGAGAAACTTAGAGAGGGGGGACTCTGATAAGACCGACTGGACCTTTTCTGAAAGAAACATGCTTCATTCTCTCAGGAAAATATTCACAGGGAAAGAAATGTTCATACATCACTTATTATACATTTATTTGTCCCTGACAAGCCTCTCCCTCCTCCCCAGGGCAAAAATATTCTGATGATTACATAGTAGAATGTAAGACAAGGCCAAACCGGGCTGGAAATATTCCCAGGAAACCAAAGCCTGGGTCTGGGACAGGATTCTAGGTTGCAACTTCCCTCACTTCCCCAGTAATGCAACAGGTATGGATCACACAGATGGGACCATAACAAAGTCAAAGACCTGGTGACACCAACCGACAGTGAGAGACAATGATTCTAAACAACATGTAGCTGAAGCAGAATCTTATCCTTCTCCCTGAGGGAGGCCCCATACTCCTCTGTGAGCGGTGACTTAGAAAAGGCAGGTTTTTCACCCTGGGGATAATAATTGTTGACCTTCCCCCATTTTCTATTCTTTCTAGACCCTTCCATCATGAATACCTGGAAAGAAGAAAATTATTTATATGACACCAACTATGGAAGCACAGTAGGTAACTAACTTCCCAACACAGAAGGCCCTTTTACATTCTTGTTCTGATTGTCTAACTGCCACAGCATGATATTGTAAGGAGGGGGGCTCTTCATGCCCTTTGTCTTTCTACCGCTACAGATTTACTGGACAGCAAACCCTTCTGCCGAACCCAGATCTCTATGACAACTACCGGTCACCTTCCTGTCGGTAAGTTACCCTGATGTCAGAGGCTGAATGTGCCTAATGCAAATACTTACTGAGAATTAATGAGAATCACCACCATCCTACGTGTCTGCTTTGCTGAAGTCTTTCTTATTAAAAGGCCAGGAAAGGAATTGAGAGGCCTTTTACAAGAGTAGGTCTGTCGCTGGGCGTGATGGCACACACCTGTAATCCTAGTCCTTGGGAGGCTGAGATCTAGGATCACAGGTTTGGGACCAGCCTCAGCAACTTAGTGAGACCCTGTTTCAAAATAAAAAATAATTTTAAAAAAAGGGCTATGGGTGTAGCTCAGAGGTAGAATACCTCTGGGCTTAATGCCCAGTATCGAAAATAAATAAATAAATAAATAAATAAATAAATAAATAAAATAAAAAACAAATAAAAAAGCAGGCCTGCTTTTGAGCCAGTACTTATGCATTGAAGATGACCTGCAGAGTTTCCTCTAGGAAAAATGTTTGTTTCCCGTGGAACCAGTCCCTCTCCTTGACAACAAAAGTTGTTCATGTTTCCTCCTTTTTCAACAAAGATTTGCTTGGGGGATATGTCTGATAAAATTATTTACATTTATGGGAGAGAAGGCTATATTTAATTTTCAATTGCATTTGAACATTAATTTCCAACTACATTTGGCTTTAGAGAAAAAATGTCTAACCATGGAATCCAGAGGTCTGTGAACTGATGGTGATGGTCTCTGGATGGGGGAGCAGCCAATGGGGGTTTCCGGAGCCCCCCAAATCACACTGTTTTCTCAGTTTTTAAGTCTAACCCTGATGGCTCACCAGTATTCTCTATTCAGAGCACCTGCAGCTTACAAATTATGTTCACATTGGTTGCATTTGGTTAAGATTGAATGCAAAAGGGGTATCCATGACTCTTCATCCAGGCACACCCAGTGAGGGTGCTGGATGGGGGCTTTCAGTTGACGCCCCTCCTTATAGATAGGTACATTAGCATGTGCAGCATAGCAATCAGTTGAGTAGAAGATTTCGTGTTATTCCTTGACCCAGGTACAAACGTCGCGATCTCTTCAGATCTATGAAATAGAGCTTAGACCTCAGTTACAAGCAAAGCGTTCTTCTCCAGAAATTGAATTAGAGGCAATCTCAGAACTAAGATTTAATTGGGCCTTTGTGAAAGAAAGCGTGGACTTGAGCAACAACACTACTTTTTTTCCCTCTTTGGTTTTGTTGAGTGTGCGTTTTTGAGAACTGAAATACTGAGAGCTTTTGGTTTGAGGTTTTGTTCGGATCAGCCCCCTCCAATGAGACAGGGCCGGGAGCCAGTGAAAATGCTTCTGGAATCGCGGTGAGAACTCAAGCCAATTCAGCTCTCTACTTCCCCTCCCTCCAGTGCCCTTAGCATTATGTGTCGTGCCAAGTTATTTGTTGAAATTAGGAAGTCGAGCAAACACCGGAAAGGCTCTGCAGAGTATTTGCCACTCCAGAGGAGCAGCCCATGGGGGTAAAATTTCTGTGCAGTCCGTGCCACCCAGTCAGGACTAAGGGCTTCAGGGCTGAGGAAACTGCCCAAGTCACCCTCTGGTTTCCTCTCACGCTTGCTAGGGTGACACCTCCCAGTGTCATTCTGGTTGAGTCCTGGACTATGGCAAAAGATTCCAACTGAGAATAAAGTTGAAGCAAGTACTTCCTGAGCCTCGGGGGTTGTTAGGTCTTGAGGCTCCCGCAAAACCTACAAGCCATAATCACTGCTCATGGACACGTCTTCCTTCCTTTTCCTGCATCTCGACTTACAGCTTCTAGAATCTCAGTTAATATGGGCCTCCGGGTCCAGTTTGTACTTGCATATCTGCAGTAACAGGGAACGCACTATCTCCTGAGTCTAGCTATTCTATTTTTGGAGAGCCCCCTTTTTTTATTACTGGGGATTGAACCCAGGGTCATTCTACCTCCAAACTACACCCCAAGCCCTTTTAGATTATTGTTTATTTGTTTGAAACAGGGTCTCACTAAAGTTGCCGAGGCTGACCTCAAACCTGCAATCCTCCTGACTCAGCCTCCCAAGCACTAGGATTATAGGCGTGCGCTACCACACCTGGCTGGAGAGTCCTTCTTCCAACAGGCTTTATGAATCTGCTCTCCTTTCCCTCCCCGATCCTCATCCCCCATTCCCATCCTGCCATTGAAACAGGCTAGGACGCGAGACAAACAATCCAAGCCCTCTAGCAGAATTATTTACTTAAAGGATCAATTCAGTGTCTGCAGTTGGTACATTCTTTGGAGCCGTAGCCCTCCGGTAGGATATTAATTACAACCTCGTATGGGTCGATTTCTTTCAGAATAATTCAGTCCTTCCAGGGAGGGGACCAGACCCTCCCTCCCCAAAGACCTTTGCCACCTATCCGCCTGAGTCTACATTTCAAGCTCCCATAAAATCGAGTGCACTTAAATATCTTTCTATGTTCCAATGCAAGTTCCAGGCTGAGCTGAGGCGGGGCTCCAGGTAAACTGATGGCCTCTGAGATAAAGGCAGGTGGGGAAGCGGCTTTGTTTTGATTTCTCTGTCATCTGCCCATTTTATAAAATGGCCGCCGCCACTGTGGCGAGCGGCTCCCTGGTCCTGCAGCCAGCCCTGCCAACTTGGGCTTGATGTGTTTATCTACTGACTTGTTGAGCCTAAAGCTAGGGTGGCACGGTCTATTAGAACACTGAAATTTGTATATCCCGTAAAGAAATGGCTCAAAGCTGAATCATATGCAAATGGCATCTAATCTTTGTTTTTTGAAAGAAGCCCAGCTGAAGTCATGCCCTTACCCTTGCATCATGAGCTCCAGGCCTGCTGCTGCCCCTGCCTGGATCCGGCCGACCGTGGACCTTGGCTGGCAGCACCTGGGAGGGGAGCAAGAGAAAGCCAGGCTGGACAACCTCCCCAGAGCCAGCCGATATTTTACAACAATGAATCACTTAACCACATGGCTAACTTCAAAGGTCTTGGCTTTTATTTTGCACTAGTGGAGAGGACGGAGGGGGAGAAGCTGGTTGTATTAAAGTGAGGTTGGACATCAAAAGATTTTAGTGCTGGGACAAGTTGGTGGTTCGACGGATCGCCCCTGCACATTGGAATGGGGAGAGGGTACTGGAAGGAATTAGATTTTTCTTTGGCCTGTGGCTGCTCATTCCTTCTATGATGATGGGAACCTTATTATTGGTTTTTTTTTTTTTAAATCTTTCCTAAGCTGGATGGAGGTCTAGCTTGGGTAAATGGCCAACATCTCTCTCTCTCTTTTTTTTTTTTTTGGTACTGGGGATTAAACCCAGGGGCATTCTACCTCTGAGCAACACCCCCAGCCCTATTTTTTATTCTTTATTTTGAAACAGGGTCTCACTAAGTTGCGGAGGGCCTCACTAAAAAGCTGAGGTTGGCCGCGAATGGGGATCCTCAGGTCTCAGCCTCCCAAGTACTGGGATTACAAGTGTGCGCCACCACGCCCGGCTAATGGCTGACATCTCAGACAGAAAATTTCCTCATGTTTCATCTAATCGGGGGGGGGGGTTTAATCTAGAGTCCACGAACTCCTAAAAGGGCCATGGACCCTGAAATTATTGACAAAATTCCAGGAATGTACACATACGTGCATTTCTCTGGGGGAGAGTGTCCAAGGTCTTCGTTTTATTCACGATGGTATCTTAACCCCAAAGTAATCGATTCTGTCTCAGGTCATAACTCACAGTGACTGAGGACAATATGCTGAGAGACACTTGGGTTTTTCTGAGTTCAGCCCTGGCTCTAAAATAATGGCCTTGCGTCCCTCCTGGATGCCATTTGAAACTGAGCTTTGCTTGTGGCCTGCTGGGTAAATGCCACTCTTTGTCTGCAGAACAACGTGGCCCTGTCAGAGTGATGTATCACTTGGAAACCGGGGTGGGTGCCAGACCTGTCGCAATATTATCACATCCTGATGGGATGTTGCAACCTGGCCCTGCAGCCTGCAGGGAGGGAGAGTGGAGGCTCCTTGGGTTTCCTGAGAATTTGTCCTTTCTGATTTCAGAGAAACCCAAGTCAGGTGCAGCCCCTCCTGGTGACAGTGCCAGGAATGAGCAGTTCTTCTTCCACCCAGCTCTTATTCCATCCCTCTTCTCCATCCCACCGTGGCTTTTGTTGAAATTACTGGGAGCGCCGAGTCCTGACACACTGCTCCATCAGAGAGATGGATGGGCCCATGCACATTGGGAAACAGAATCATTAGACTGGAATTACTTTTCCTCTAATGAAGACATTATGGAAGCGAGCCTGACTCTTGGCAGGAAAGGCTTTTGTGAAATCTGTTAGGCGCCGAAGGTGACTGAGGGTGGGCTGCCATCTTTGGAAATGGCAGTTCTAGAATAGTGGTTATGAGTAAAACCTCTGGATTCAAACTGTGTTCACATCCTGGCTCTGCTCTCAGGCCATGTGGCTGTAGACATGTCATGGGACCTCTCTGTTTCTCAGATCCTCCAGAACTGTAAACCATGGGCCATAATCGTACCTGCCTCATAGGTCATTTTATGAATTCCACAAGGTGATTCATGTACAGTGACCGGTACCTAGTAAGTACTCAATAAACAGTCACTGCTCTTTTTAACCATTTTAATTAAGAGCTAGGCAGTGGTCCATAAACTTTTTGAATAATGGACCACTCTTGAAAGTGGAGTGAATGCTACGGACCCTCTCTGTTTGCGTGCGGTTTTAGTCAGTCCAGAATGACCCTGAAGGCCACACATGGGTCAGTGGACCCTAGGTTATGAAGTCCTAATGTAATGTGCACAGAGAGACAACTTTTACTGGCCCCGTTTTAAAAGGATTGGCTTGTGTTTAGGGTCTACTCTGTATTAAAATTAGCTGTTTTTTGATTATAAGATTTTTTTTGGTTAAGTTCTGCCTTGGTCTCCACAGTATCCAGAATGCCCTCTAAGACATACAGATACACACACACAAACATACACACACACACACACACACACACGTACACACACATGCACACTCACGCGCACACATCCATACACACGTGCGCACACACGTGCACACACATACATACACACGTGCACACACACACATGCACACACACAGCTAGGTAATTTGTTTTTTTTCTCCTTTTTCTTTTTAATTGATACACAATAATTGGACATATTTATGGGCTATGGTATAATTTGATACCTGTTTACAATGTGTAATGGCCAAATCAAGGTAATCAGCATTTGCATCTCCTTAAATAATTATCGTTTCTTTGTGCCGGGAACCTTCAGACCTTACTCTTGTAGTTCTTTGTGTACGGTCATTCGCTGCACTGTGGCGCCTGGGACTTACTCCTGTCTAGCTGTATTCTGCTGCTCGTGATCCAACCTCCTTCTAGTTCCTAGACTCTGGGGACCAGTGTTCTACTTGCTACTGCAATGAGATTAAAATAAGCTTTTTAACTTTCTGTGTATGAATGAGAACACACGCTAATTGTTGTTTTTATTGTTAAAGAAGAAGTTTCACTGTATAGATCGGCCATCTCCTCTTTGGTGATGGTGAAGGGCGGCCATAATGAGTCATTTGTTAAACTAATCTGTGTTTCCATAGTCCACTGCAGCTCTCTGCGCTGAGCTCAGGCCACTCAATGGCCTCTTTGTCAGGGCGATTAAAATGAGACTTTGCTTGCCAAAAAATGGCACTCCTCTGTCTTAAAAGCCATCTTTCTTTGTTATGAGTGTTGACATTTTTGTATTATGTACAAAAAAAATCCTGGTTTTTTTTAGCGACCTAAATCTATTCTCTGAGAATAAAATCCTTAAAAAGTTCCATGAGGCATTAAGATCATAACCTCAGCTCCCACTGCTCGGCCTCTTGCTCACAGCTATATTGGCTTCCTTCTGTGTGCACACCAAACGTGCACCAACCTCAGGGCCTTTGCACTGCCTGTCCTCATCCGGGGGGGGGGGCTCCTTAACAAACTCTCTGCATGGCCATGTCCCTCACATCTTTCTCGTCCCTTTATTCAGGAAGGTCTTCAGTGACCTCCTCATAGTAAACAACAACTTATTTCCACCTCCATACTTCTCTCCCCATTCCTTACCCTGTATCATTTCCCTCCATAGAATTTAGCATCTGTGTTGTTTGGTTCACTACCATAGAACCAAACAGTGCCAAGCATGCAGTGGGCGCTCAATAAATACTGATTAAATGAGCGGTTGCATGAATGAAAATGAAAAGTAGGAAATAGGTAAACTAAACAGCTTTTTTTTTTCCTTAGCAGAGTCACCTGATATGAAAAAGGAACAAGACCACCCTGCAAAGCCCCACACCAAAAAGCACAGTAAGTTGGCTGGCTCTCGGCCTCCCCTCCCTGTTGGGCGTAACTGGAGGCCACTTGTTTTTAGGCAAATATCCATCTCCAACTGGGTTGAGAGAGAAAATAGAGGCAGCGTGTACTGGCAAAGCAACCCCTTGTGCAGCGTTTTTTAAAGCAAGGCCACTGCCTATTTCTTCCTCCTTCTGTCATTTGTTGTTCTAAAACCAGGATGCCCAGTGAGTAAGAACTTCTTGCAGGCAGGGGGTTAGCCATTACCGTTTCCCTCTCTCCCATAAAACAGGGTGGGAAGAGGAGCCAGAGGGAAGAGGCAGCTGACATGCATAGATGGTTCTTTCTTTGGCTGAATGTTGACCTCCGACCCTTGTGGAGTTATTGTTCCAAGAAAGAATTGTTTATTCTGGGGGATTCAACAGTGCTTTTGGGGGGGTTGATTTCCCTCAGTAATAAAACATAATGAACACTGGGTGTGGTGGTGCACACCTGTAATCCCAGTACTTAAGAGGCTGAGACAGGAGGATTTCAGGTTCGTGGCCAGCCTAAGCAACTTGGCGAGGCCCTTAGCAACTTAGAGAGACCCTGTTTCAAAATAAAGAATGAGCCGGGCGTGGTGGCACACGCTTGTAATCCTAGTACTTGGGAGGCTGAGACAGGAGGATCTAGGTTCACGGCCAGCCTCAGCTACTTAGTGAGGACCTCCACAACTTCATGAGACCCAGTTTCAAAATAAAGTATAAAAAATAGGGCTGGGGGTGTAGCTCAGAGGTAAAATGCCCCTGGGTTCAATCCCCAGTACCGTAAAAAAAAAAAAAGAATGAAAAAGGGCTGGGGGTGTAGCTCAGAGGTAGAATGCCCCTGGGTTTAATCCCTTGTACAACACCCACACACACACACATACAATAATTGACCATACAACTTGGCTAAATTCTCTGTGCCTCAGTTTTTCTATTTGTAAAATGAAAAAATATGCTAAGTGTTTATTTTCAGCCAGCTTTTTTTTTTTTTTTTGCGGTACCGGGGGTTGGACCCAGGGGCGTTCTACCTCCACGCTACACCCCCGGCCCTATTTTTTTATACTTTATTTTGAAACCGGGTCTCACGAAGTTGCAGAGGGCCTCACTAGGTAGAGAGAGAGAGAGAGAGGGAGAGAGAGAGAGAGAGCTGAGGCTGGCCACGAACCCGGATCCTCCGGTCTCCGCCTCTCAAAGTACTGGGATTACAAGCGTGCGCCACCACGCCCGGCTCACCTTTTTTTTTTTTTACATCCACTATTTGGTGATTTTGTTGTCGATTGTCCCTGGTGAGCAGGGGGAATTGAGTGTCTCCTCTTGGAAGGAAGAAGTTTTAACTCAACACTTCCTCTGCCCTTTCTTTGCTGTGACTCAGGTCATTAATAAGTCCCCTTTCTGCTTTTCATCAGACCCAAGAGGGACTCACTTATGGGAGTTCATCCGGGACATCCTCCTGAACCCAGACAAGAACCCAGGGTTAATCAAGTGGGAAGACCGGTCCGAGGGTATCTTCAGGTTCTTGAAATCAGAGGCCGTGGCTCAGCTCTGGGGAAAAAAGAAAAACAACAGCAGTATGACCTATGAAAAGCTCAGCCGAGCCATGAGGTGAGGAGCTTCCTGTCTCCCCCAGTGATGGGGCCACACGACCAGCTGTTCACCCAGCAGTCTTAGTCTCAACGGCCGCCTCACTGAATTTCCTTTGTTACAGATACTACTACAAACGAGAAATTCTGGAACGCGTGGATGGGCGAAGGCTGGTATACAAATTTGGGAAGAATGCACGTGGATGGAGAGAAAATGAAAACTGAGACAGCTAACCCTTGGAACAAAACCACACACACACACCAAATGAGTAATAACCAACAAAGAACTCTTGGACGTAAATATTTCAAAGACTACTTTTCTCTGATATTTATGTACTACGAGGGGAAAATAATCGACTTCGAACGGGAAGAAGGAACACTACAGTTGATCAAAAAATTTTTGTTACTTTGAAGTATGTCCTATCTAGGGAACAAACGTACACAGTTTTCTGTGAACTATGACGCTGTATGTGGTTGTGATTTGTTTTTGCCTCTATTGTGAAGTTCTTTCCATTACAAGAATAGCAGGGCTTGTAGCCTTGTGCTTCTTGCTAAGAGAAAGAAAAATCAGAGGGCATTAAATGTTTTCATATACAAAATGATTTAGAAAAAGGCGGAGTGTCCTCCACACATAAGCATCCATGTGACCTTGTCCAGGGAGGTGGATGTGGTTGTCAGGGTGCAGTCCAGGGTCTCAAGTTGATAGGATAAACCAGGAGGATGCTGGGAAGTTTAACCTGATCGTTAGGAGCCAGTGAGTGGAGAATGGGGACCTCCAGTTTCCAGGGTGGGCTGTAATCACTCATGATCGCAAGACTTGGAAGAAGAATAATGGTGAGGGGCTTTATACTCATTTAGGAATGATTTACCTGTTTCCCCCTTCCCCTCGGATCATGGTGAAGAAACTTCAATCACCACGTTTGCTCACTTCCAGTTATTTAAGAGTCAAGCCTTGATTATTTTTATTCCAGCTGTTTAAAAATAAGTGGGGGAAAGGAGGTGGTGATATGGAAATGACCCATGAGTTCGCTCTTAAACCTCTACAGTTCAAGGTTTCTCAGTTGGCACAATGGACATTTTTGACTGGATCGTTCTGTGTGGTGAGGGCTGAGGATACACAGCAGTACCCAATAGATACTGTTAGAGTTTGGGTCCAGAGTGAAAGCATTCACCCAACACAGCAAGGTTCAGAGGTGGGTGTGGCTGGAGAGGGTAGGACACTGGGGGTGTGGTCTTGGGGACTGTATCTGTCCCTCGCCCCCTCTCCTCTTTCTGCTTCTGGCTGCCATGATGTGAGAGCAGTGTCTCTCTGCCATTCCTTGCTGCCATGGTCTCTGCTTAGAGCCAGCCAACTATGGACTGAACCTCTGAAACTGTGAGCCTCAATAAACCTTTCCTCCTCTAAGTTGTGCTTGTCAGGTATTTTGGTCACAGCGACGAAAAAGCTGACTAATGCAGAAACCAATAGCACTCCCCAGCTATGACAACCAAAAATGTCCCTAGACATCACCAGTGGTCCCCTGGGTGGGGGGCGGGGAGACAAAACTAACCTTGGTTAAGAACCATTGATTTAGCCAGTCAAGATGAAGATGGTGATTTATTCTCAGAACCAAAGGATTTGTAAGACCTTTTAGTTTCTAGAGTAAAGTGAAAGCAAGACTTTAAAGTCAACTTATTTTTATTTTTTAAAATGTTAAGGACAAGGGGTTGAACTATCTAGAGGAATTTCTTTTCAGAACCCCAAATGAGAGCCAAAGTCAGATAAATTAAACATAGTAATATAGCAAGAACTACTATAGTAGACATGTGCACTGGAATTATAAAACACAGTGAAAATCATATTGCAGAAGGAGTGTGTGTGTGTGTGTGTGTGTGTGTGTGTGTGAGAGAGAGAGAGAGAGAGAGAGAGAGAGAGAGAGAGAGATATCCAGGGAAAGACCTCTTTGTAAGTGTAGTTCTGATAATCTTCCCTTTTTTTTTTGATCATCTCTTTCCTGTCTCATTTAAACGCATCCCAAAGCAAATGGTTTATTGCCTAGATTTACATTCAAAGGAACATTTTAAAAGAAAGAAAAAGGAACGGTGGATGGAAAAGACTATCAGAAAGCCCAGCTCAGGAGCAAGGAGTTGGGAGCCTCTTCTTCAACAGTGGTACTGTCTGGAATGCCTGCAGACTTATCACTGGGCCACACAAGCTGGAGGAATGTGAGTCTGTAGACACTTTGAAAATGGGTCTGAACCAGATCCCTTTTGCAACTCTTCTTTTTGCCTCCCTCAAGTCCTTGACTTTCTCCCCCATCTTGTCTCTCTAGCTTGAGAAATAAGATGGGCATTAAGCCAGGTGTGGTGGTTCACATCTGTCATCCCAGTACTTGGGAGGCTGAGATAGGAGGATCTCAGGTTTGAGGCCAGCCTCAACAACTTAGTGAGACCCTCAAAAACCTAGCAAGACCTTTTTAAAAAATAAAAAATAAAAAGGGCTGGGTTGTAGCTCAGAGATAGAGCACCACTGGGTTTAATCCCCAGGACCCTCCCCAACCTTCCCCTCACAGAAATGAAGACTTGTATCAGTAAGAAGGAGTGCTCTTCATCAACTAATATAGAGCCCTGACACTGTGTCTTACCCAGGGGTGAGCAATTCAAACCCCAAAGTTGCTAAGTGTTTGTAAAATAGTCAGAATGCTGGAAGTAGGAAGAATAAATATCCTAACTATAATGAGGACCATGATGGGTGGTGACCTTGGAGTACCCATGAACGACCTTCTGAAGGTACAACCGAGTTCATTTCCTCTCTGCCTGGTGTGGTCATCTCCACAAAGGTTTTACTTGATGTGGTCAAGTAACAGTTACTGAGGGAGGTGAGAAAATAACAATGAACAGCAAAGATCTTGGCTATGTAACTCGATATTCCTGCATAAAAGACACATCTTGCTTTCCAAAGCTAAGGAACTGTGGGACCTTTATAGCATTTGACTATATATTAGCACAGAACAAATTAGATATCCAGATATTTGAAGTGGCGGAACACGGGAATATTTGTGTGTGTGCGCATGCGTCTGAATTGCATCTGCCAGTTCTCACCACTCTTCCTTCCTGGCTTTGCCTGTTCGTCATCTAAGGTGTCTAGATCCTTCTCAGTCCATTCTTCCTCAAATCTGTAAGTTCCTCTCATTCCCCCAAATGGGCTTTGGCTTTTTGTGCACCCTTTCCATTGAAGAGCAATTCTTGCGAAGGAGTGGGTGCATCTGGGGAGTACCAACTAGAACAGTTCTGCAGATAAGTAGCAGGACATGTTATTTGTTGAAAGTGACAGTTTCTTGGCACCCGCTGCCTGTTTAAATAGGCTGGAGTTCTCGGCGTATCTCGCTATTGTCCCAGCTTGACTTTGCTGCATTTTCTGTGTACCGTCCGTGACTTGGAGAACTCAAGGCAATTGAGCCATGCCAACTTGGGGTGTAAATAGATCAGTTCCCACCATAGCATTGAAAGGGGAAAAAAGTCCTACCGAGAAGCCCCCTTTTCTTTCGGGGACACAGTTTCTTGCTTGAGAAGTTCTTCTGTGATGGATATCCATCTGGTCACCAGACATGGTCTCCTGGAACCCTCCTTAAGCTAAAGGCCCGGGTGCTCTCTTCTTGGAAGGTTTTCACAGGCCGGGTGTGGTGGCGCACGCTTGTAATCCCAGTACTTTGGAGGCTGAGACCGGAGGATCCGGGTTCGCGGCCAGCCTCAGCTACTTAGTGAGGCCCTCTGCAACTTCGTGAGACCCGGTTTCAATATAAAGTATAAAAAAACAGGGCCGGGGGTGTAGTCCAGAGATAGAATGCTCCTGGGTTCAATCCCTGAGACCGCAAAAAAAAAAAAAAAAAAAAAAAAAGGTTTTCACAGGACCCTAAATCAGGCACTGTATTGCTAAGACTTCACAAGATAGAGATCATCTGAGACTCCTATTTGACTTGATAAAACTTGAGCAAGGCCCTGGCTCCCAGGGACATATCTCCAGCTTCCTGAATGTGCCACCTAAGCAGGGCAGGGTAGACCCAGCTTATGAGTTTTCTTTCAAATACACTGGTTCTTCTCCGCAGTTCTTGTCTTGCTAGCCTGTGAGCTCTTTGAGGGCAGGAACCAAGTCTTATCACTATTTTTTTCCTGCTACCCGACATGGAACGAGTAGACAATAAATATTTGTTGAATCAATGAGTGAATGCCTTCTGGACGTCTCCTCCGATTTGGGAAGGCCTATCTATAATCGGGACGTGAATCGTTTCTTCATCGGAATAAGAGCATGGCAGCCAAATCTTCAAGGACACTTGATCTGTGATGAACATTTTACTGTGAGACTCCTTCCTTTGCCTCCCACCTATGCTGGAGTGAAATCCAAACACAGTGTTTGGTGCCCCAGTCAACGCACGCTGGCCGACCTTTCTGTCGCCTTTACTAGGAACTGTGAGACTTACTTGGTACGAGACACCAGTAATGAACCCTTGACCTATTTTAACCAATGAAGATTATGAATGTGTTTATATCATGTAAATTGCTATTTAAGCATAACATAGTTTTAAGTTTTAGTATTTGGGGGTTGGGATTTTATTTTATTTTTTTTTCTTTTTGAAAAAAAAACACTGAGGTATCTTTTGAGAAGGCTAGTAAATGCATGTTAGATTTTAGTTTTGTGAGTGCGTTGTTTTTCAGATATGTAAAATATGAGAAAAAGTAAAACAATAAAGAGGAAAAAGTAATTCTATCCTTCTATAGTTTTTTTTTTAAAGCATTTGTTGAGTGCCTTCTATGGGCACAACATGGAGCCATGTATGTGAGGAGCTTGTGTGATGATGTTCGCTGTAGCAGATACTTGATCTCTATCTATGGGGTGGATACTTGCTGTATGAATGAAAGACCATTACAGCAATTGCAGAATTAGAGCTGAATTAGCCTCACCTTTGGTTCTCAGGATTCAGTTTCAGGAATAAGAGACAGAGCATTTAAAGAAAAAAAAACCTGTTGAAACTGTGTCTTATAAATCTTTGAGATGTGCAGGCCTTCACAAGTTTAGCTAAATTTGGGATTAATCTTTCTACAGCTATCTGCATAATTCTTGCTTTTCTTGCCATCTGGCTTCTGGGTTGACAATTTGTGGGAAACAACCCTACTGCCACTGTTGTTTCAAAAACCAGAAATCTTTCCCTTTAAACTGTGTTAAATTTAAACTGGATATTTCTGTTTTATGAGAGAATTATATTTTTCAAAATATGGATTTTTTGTCTGATGGGTCTCAGAAAAAACTAATAAAAACCACAGAGACCAGCCTATAAATTCATGTTTAATTCTTCAACAAAAAAACTGGGCTTTATCCAAAACTGGGCTTAGAGGAAACACACTTAATCTCCAGCAACAGAATGTATACAGCATATGCATTCACTTGCTAAGCATTTATTGAGCATCTCCTATGTGCCAGACACTGTCTTAGACACTGAGTTATGGCAGAAAATGTAGCAAATAAATAAAACAGCATGTCAGATGTGTAGTAAAGAAACATAAGGCACCAGGCATGGCGGCACACGCTTGTAATCCCAGTACTTGGGAGGCTGAGACAGGAGGATTGCAGGACAGCCTCAGCAAGTAGCGAGACTCTCATCAACCTAGCAAGACCCTGTTTCAAAATAAGAATAAAATAGGACTGGGGGTGTAGCTCAGAGGTAGAATGCCTCTGGGTTCAATCCCCAGCACCACCAAAAAAACAAAAAGTAAGGCAAGTAAGAGGACAAGGCATGTAGGGGTGTATTTCAAGTTTAGGCAGAGTAAAGCAGGAAACATTTCAGGAAAGGGCTGAAGGATATAAGGGACAGAGCCATGCAGATGACCAGGGGAGTAATCCAGAGAGGAAATCTGTTTCCTAGAGTAGATCAGCAATAGTAGGAAATAATAAAAGAGAGACACTCATGGACCAGATTCCATAGAACTTGAAGTCCCTTATGAAGCTCCAGTTTTTCCTTGGCTTGAGATGGGAGGCCTTTGGGGAAAGACACATTCTACCTCCTGCTTCAAAAGGATCCCCTGGCTGTTGTGTTGAGAGTGGATCTTAGGAGGGCATACAACACTGGGTGTACCTTCTTAGTGGAGGATGAGCAAAGGGAGGTTGAAAAGATCACTCTCCCATCCAGGTTTCCGGTACAATACTTAAAAATGTTTCCAGGTGCCAAGTGGGGTGGCACACACCTGTAATTCCAGTACTTGGGAGGCTGAGACAGGAGGATTGTAGATTCAAGACCGGCTTCAGCAACTTAGTGAGACTCTCAGCAACCTAGCAAGACCCTATTTCACAACAAAAAATAGAAAGGGCTAAGTATATAGTTCAGAGGTAGACCGCTCCTGGGTTCTCTATGTTCTTTACACAGGTTACTGTATTTAATCCTCATGTAAGCCTGTGATCCACAGATGTAACCCCTAATTTTCAAATGAGGGAAATGAAGGTCAGAGAAGGTAAGTGATTTTCTAAAGGTCACATAGCTAGTAATAAGGTCAGGCATTGTTTATCTGATCCCTCTTTCTCCACCCCTGAAGCACATGCTCTAAACCCTAATATTTCTCTAGGTCCCTAGAATGCTAATGTCACACACACACACACACACACACACACACACACACACACACACACACAAGTTTCTATGGTTAAATATGTCAGAGAAATACTAAGTTGAACAATATTTTCCAGAACCATATACTGTAGGACTTCTCAGTGTCTTTATAACGATGAAGTGCATTGAGAATCGACAAGGAAAGGAAAAAGCATGCCCTGCTTCCCAAGCCTATTTGTCGACGGACCCTTTCCATCAAAGACGACCTCGTGAAAAACCACCACTTCTTAGAACACACCTGGAGAAAGAACAATCTTTAGGGATGACTTCTCAGACGTAGAAGAGGCAGTAGTTTCATGTTGGGGCCAAGTATGCAGGTTGATGATATTCCTGCCTATCAAACTTGGCTAACTTTGAATATATTCCATTTTTTTTTCTCCTTGAGTAGAACGTCCCTCACTAACTGACCTATTTATTTGTGTTGACGCATTTCTCGGCAATCACAAAGAACTTGGCAAGTGGCAGGAAACAACAAACCACGGACCCTACTGAATTTTCACACTCTGAAACTATTCAAAATGGGAGGCACCAGCCGCAGGAGACTAGGTTTATATTAGTTAAATTTACATGAATTAAACAGCTAGGTTCTTTATCATACTGCCCACTTCTCATGTGCTGAATCCATAGCCACACATGGTTAGTGGTTCCTGTACAGGACAGTGCAGATGCAGAACATTTCTATTGTTAGAGAAATTCTCCTGCACCCCACTGCTCTGGGGTCCCAGCTGGGGTGGTGGGGTGAGGGTGGGTGGGTGGTGAGCACATTAACCAACTGTAGAATGAGATCCAGGGAGCCATAGAAAACAAAGGTGACCCTGAATTGTAGAGAACACAAAAAGACCTGCAGCACGTCTTCTGTGTTCGCTGGAAGGGTGACAGTATCTTCCAGTACAAACAAGTCTGATGCTGTTGGCAGAGGACTGGAGTGGGAGGATTTGATTATTCTTATCTCCAAACCCCACAGACACAGTACAGTTGTTAATATGGATTTCCTAAATATGTGGCTTTCTGATTGGGAATGCCAGTGTTGAGGGGAAGGGGGATGGAAGTTCCCCCAAACAGTATGGCTGCCAATGCCCACTGTCTGTTAGAAATGGCAGCTACACCATTTCAGTCTTTCTTTCCCAGAATAACTTCTGGTCGTTTACCCCCAGGTTCTCTCTTTTCCTTGTAAGTGGGTTCCTCTCCATTAGCCGCCACAGCCTGCCCTGTTACATCAAGTCAACTAACAATGCCCGATGAAGGTCAGAGGCAAACTCCTTCCTGCCTCTGGGATTTGCTTCAACTATTCCTGCCACCTACAGGCTACCACGCCTGGCTGCTTTTATATTTTATTTTAATGCTTGCTCTAACCCCACAATACAGGTTCTAATGTTATTTCTATTTTATAGATGTGGAAACTGAGGTTCAGAGATGTAAAGATCTTGCCTGAGTTCCCCTTGCTGGTGTGTGGCAGAGCAGAGATTTGAACCTCTGCCTGGCTGACAGCAGAGTTGATGTTTTAATCATGATGTTTTATTGTTTGTTTGAAAGCGTTGTGAAAATAATTATGCACAGAACAAAGTGAAGGACTTATTTTGGAATGTATGACCCATAGAGAAGTATTCTGAGTGTCTAGACGGGGGATGCAATGATACCTAGGCAACTTGGTGTCATCAAGTCATTTACTCTGGGTTAAAGTCATACCTGACCAGCCAGGTGCAGTGGTGCACACCTGTAATCCCAGTACTTGGGGGGGGCTGAGACAGGAGGATCGCAGGTTCGAGGCCAGCCTCAGCAACTTAGCGAGGCCCTCAGCAACTTAGTGAGACCTTGTTTCAAAATAAAGAATAAAAAGGGCTGGGGGTGTGTCTCAGAGGTAGAAAAAAAAGTCATACCTGACCATGATAGCTAGGGACTAAGATTCAAAGAAATTTTGGTGTCTGATTTGCCTTAAAATCATAGCTCCAGAGATGCATGGAACTGAACAACCATTTGGCACAAACTTCCATCATGAGAGTCAGACTCAAGGTCCCTCAGGCTCTTAGTTAAAAGGGAAGCCAGTTTTCCTGTTTCTCCATTCATAAATCCTTCCATTCTAATGTGAATCTTCCTGGCCATGTCCCATCTCCTGCCCACAGCCCCCATAATCACAGGGGTGTTCTATCCCCAACATGAAGACATCTACAGGAAAGAGCCTCTTTGCTCCTGGTCTCCATGGTGATGCCCTAAAACCTTCCTGTGCTTAATCTCTTACTCGAGCTAGCATCACCTCCCCTCTGGGTCATAGTCAGGGAGTTGCACATCCTAGATGTGGATGGAAGAGCAGATGTGCAACTAGAGGGGCCAAGTCAGAGATACTAAGAAATGATGGATGCAGAGACCCCAGCTGTTCTGAGGAAGAAACACAAGAGCCTGTGGAGTCTGGTAAAAGATACCATTAATCATTAGCTCATTGTCATCTCTCTTCTGCTTCATTGTGTGTGTGTGTGTGTGTGTGTGTGTGTGTGTACATGCGCGTGCATGAGTGTGCCTGCCCGTAGTCTCTCTTGCTTTCTGCGTCTCTTTCAGCGTCCCTGTTCTTTCCCAGACCCTTCCTTCCTCTTGCTCACTGATCCCTTTCAGACTCCTGTCTCCAAACCTGTCTTCCCAGGTCGCTGAAAGACAGAGCCAACAAGAGGAGAGTCCAGGACTAGGAATGGTGCCACCTCTCTGAAAGTCTCCGAGGTGACAATAACAAATGGTATTTACCTAAGAGTTATTAACACATCAACTGTTCTCTCCTTTACTGTTTGGTCATGTCACTCAGCACTAATGCACTTTTCCAATGGCAAACAGAAAGAGAAGAAGGAAAACAAACAGTGTATTCACACTCGGTAGAGTCGGTGATCCCTGCTGGAGCTGTGAAAACAGAGGCGATCTCTTAAGTTTGACCTAAGGACATGTCTCACCTGAATGAGGATACGCAGGACTCCGGGCCCATGTCGGACTCTACACTGAGGTTCCTTGTATAGGGAAAGCAAGAGGAAGTGAAAGACGTGGTTTCATGGTGCAAGAAAAAAGTGCCTATTTAAAAACCTTCAAGTACATATGGATGCGACAAGCAAGGTTCCAGGCACTGTGCTGGTGCTGCCACCACACCCCAGACAGACTGAAGACGTCCACCTTCACACAGTGGTCAGTGTCGAGCCCACTTGACTTCCGGTTCCTCTCCACCATGTTGCCTTCATTGACGACCATTCTTTCTTTAGGAAGGAGAAATCACCAGGACCAGAAAACAAGTTAACAGAGACAAATGTACAGCCTTTGAGTTGGAACAATCCCATTTCCCAAGTGACCTTTGGCAAGTGACCTAATCTCTCTAAATCTCTGCCTCCCAATGAACAGCAGGGAGTTCCAAGTTGGAGTTTATACTTTGTAGGGGAGACAGCCACGTCACAGATATTACATTGCGGTGTGATCGATAACAGGGGGCCATAGGGAGACAGGACACCGATCCAGGGTTCTAGTTTTGACTCCGCCATTGACTTGCTCCATGTCCTTAGACAAGGTTTGTAAACTCTCTTGCCTTCGTTTCTTCATCTGCCAATCAGCAGGTTGGATGAGATAATCTGTGAGGTCATTCCAAATAGAAAGTTCCAGGAACTTATGAAAATAAGTTTGAATCTAGTTCAGCACTTATTTAAATGTGTATGATTTGGCCAAACTATCATACACCCTCATCTCCCTCGGATGGATTAGGGAGCTAAGATGAACACAGTTGTCTCTGGTGGGGTCGTAGCATGGTAGAGGTGGGAGGGGAGTGGAGACAGAAGCAGCAAAGCCTGGATCCCTGGACATCTGGAGTCAGTTCTGGGGGAAGCTGCCCTTTCGGATCTAAGAATTACCTCTCCACCTGGTAAGGCAGCTCCCTGGGGGAACATGGCTCACAGGTAACATTGATGGCAGACATTTATTTAGTACTGACTCTGTGTCAGGCAGAGTAACACACTTTATCTGTATGATTTCATTTAACCCCATGAGGTAGGTGCTATCCCTATGACTATCATTCCATTGGGATGAGAACTCTGAGGTTCAGAATGATTATACGATTTTCCCAAGTGACAGAATTAAGACTTGAACCCAGCTTCCCATCCACTGCCATTCCTTAGAGCCGAACTCCTGAGCATTAATGGAAGCACCAGCTTTTCTTTGAGTCAGCTTTCTTAGAATCAGGAAGAAGAGTTTTGCCAAAACAAAAATAAACAGGCCCCTGTGACATCAAGTTTAATTTGAAATTCAAAACTCATGAGGGATGTTGTCTTTTCTGGAGTCCGATGGGTCCCAGCAATGGCGATGCTGGTGGCAGGAACACAGACTGGGCTCTCAGGGAGGTCTCGCAGCAGGAATCCACCACGTGCCCAGAGCAGCCTTGGTCTCAGAGGCTGTGTGCGAAGGTACAGGATGCCAGAGGAGGAAAAGTCATGTCTGGTCCTGACACCCTTGGAAGGACAGCCTTCCCAAAAGCAGGGAGTTTAATTGCCATTGGAGGAGAGGAATTTTCAGTTCTAATACCACAACCATTAAAAAATTAATGGCTAATTATTATTTGCAAAAACTTAAGAAATACAGAAAAATACAAAGAAAGTTTAAAAATATACCCCAAATACCATTATTTATAATGACCATTATATACTTTGGTAGACACCTTTCCAGACTATAAGAATAACAGAAAAAGAGATGGCTTTGAGGGCTGGGAACTGGGAGGGTAGAGGATATGGTGAGAGCTAGACTTCACCATAAAATTTTATGTCTGAGCCGGGTGTGGTGGCGCACGCTTGTAATCCCAGTACTTTGGGAGGCAGAGACCGGAGGATCCGGGTTCGCGGCCAGCCTCAGCACGCGCGCTCTCTCTCTCTCTCTCTCTCCCTGTCTCTCTCTCTCTCTCTCTCTCTACTTAGTAAGGCCCTCCGCAACTTCGTGAGACCCGGTCTCAAAATAAAGTATAAAAAATAGGGCCGGGGG
>PVJS01022357.1:0-30610 GCA_004027185.1 Glis glis
TTTCCTTTGATGAGCAGAAGCTTTGTAGTTTAATGCTATCCCACTTATTAATTCTTGTTTTAATTTCCTCCAAAGAGGTCTTGTTGAGGAAGTTTCTACCTGTACCTATATGTTGGAGTGTTGAACCTATGCCTTCTTCAGTCATTAATTTTATATGGAGAAACAAAAGACCCAGAATAGCCAAAGCAATTCTCAGGAATAAGAATCTTGCAGGAGGCATAACAATTCCTGATTTCAAATTGTACTACAGAGCTATAGTAATAAAAACAGCATGGTACTGGCACAAAAAACAGACACATAGACCAGTGGAACAGAAGAATAGAAGATACAGAAACAAGTTCACAAACCTATAGTCAATTGATTTTTGACAAAGGTGATAAACACATACATTGGAGAAAGGACAGTCTTTTCAACAAATGGTGCTGGGAAAACTGGTTATCTACCTGTAGAAAAATGGGACTAAATCCTTACCTCTCACCCTGCACAGGAGTCAACTCGAGATGGATTAAAGACCTGGAAGTTAGACCAGAGTCTGTGAAATCATCACACCTTTTTGCCATGATGTTCTGCCTCACCTCAGGCCTAAAGCAATTGAGCTGGCTGATCATGGATCTTTTCTCCTCTAAGTTGTTCTTGTCAAGTATTTTGGTCACTGTGAAAAAAAAAAGCTGACTAAATTATTCAATATTTATAAGCCCAATGATAATTCTAGGAAATACTGGTAACTTTCAGTAATTTGTCTAAATGGTTACAGTGCGTAGCAAGAGTTCAAACTTTGGATTGTTCTTTATTCTGATCTAAACTGCTTTATAGAATAGTTTTCTCTTTCACAGGTTAAAAACTACCACAACACAATAAGTTGTATAATAAAATTTGAGCACTTTACGGTTGTCCACTGTAGAGAAAGTGAAAAATATTTTACCCACTTTCATTTCACCTACTAGGACATCGTTATCCTGATCAAGAAATATACCTTAGAATAAGATTTTGCTGTTAGTCTTAAATTTAGGAAAAAGTTCAATAACAGAGTTTTTTTTTTACTTTAAAAGTGCAGATTGTATATAATTTTCTTTTATAATTTGTTTTACATCTCTAGCTAAAATACAGTCTCTTTCATAAGAAAAATTTTAAGTGTAGCAATCTTGCTTCATTATTACATCTGATATAATATCTGCCTCCAGAGTCTGCTAGATTGCTATTTTTCACAAGTGCTATGATTGCAAAGCTACTGATTTTCAGGGTTTCACAGAGCTGGAGAGAAAGAGATGGAAATGGAATAAAGTGCCACAAAGACAAAGATCATTGTTCTTATAAATATTGAACTCATTTTGTTTAGTAAATGCTCCTGAGATTGTTGCTAACTCACAAAGGTCTGAAATAAGTGATTTTGTCTATTTTCGCTCTTATGAAGGAACAGATTTTCAAAAAGAACTGTATTTCATCATTGTGGAATTGCTGTCTATCTTTATTTGTGAAAAATACTTTTCTTGATATAGAATTTATGGTGACATTTTTATAAATTAATATTAATTTTTATTCAGTACTTTCAAGTGTTGAACCACTGTGTTTTTTAATTGTGTTATGTCCAAAAAGAAGTCTGCCATCATTCTTGGTTTGGCTCATTGATCTATCTGTTTAAAAAACTGGTAGCTTTTGATATTTGCTCTAAATATATCCAACTTTAAGTTATTTGGTTATGATGTTACTTAGTTTAGTATTCCTTATATTTCTTGTGCTTCAGTTCATTGAGCCTCTTGGATTAGGAGGTTTAAATATTGCATTTATTTTTATTTCATTTCATTACTCCCTCAAATATATTTTTCTGATTCTCACTTCTTCAGAGTTTTGAATTACAAATTATTAGGCTAACTGAAACCATCCTAAAGCTCACTTATATTTGTTTCTTTCTAGATTCTTATTCTTTATATGATTAATTTTAAAAGTTTCTATTTCCATGAATCAAATTTAGTAATCTTTATTCTACATTGTCTAATTTGTTGTTAATATTATTGAAGGATATTTTTATCTCAAACATTGTGGATTTGGCTGGAGGAGTTTGATTTTGCTCTCTATAACTTTCTTGCTTTTGACTTCTTTTTTTACAATTTTCTACATCTTTTTTGACAAAATGGAACATAGTAATACTAGCTGGTTTAATATTTGTGTCTACTCATTATTTCATCCCATCATTTCTATTTGTTACTATCATTTCTTTTTCTCCTCTTTATGAGTTGTACTCTATTGTATTCTTCAATTTCTGGTAACATTTTATTGGGTGTTGGACATCATATAAATTTAAAGTACTTAGTTTTGGATATGTTTGTGTTCTTGTATTCTGTTAATATGCATAAAGTTTGGTTCTCTACCAGATGCCTCCTCAATTACCCTGTAAATTATTTATGTTTATACTTTTATTGATGCGTTATAATTATACAAAGTAATACAAATGTACAGGCACCTAACACTTGGTGTATTTCCCTCACATCCCGCACCCCGCACCCCACTGTACATTTAGTGAGCTTGGTCATGATATGTTCATGTATGAACATAACATTATTTGAACTGTTTTCTTCCTCAGTTCTTTTTACCCTCACCACCTCCCAAACCCAGTCTCCTTCCACTATTCTACAGGTATCTCTCTCCTCATTTATCTGAAGTCTAAAGTCCCTTTTGTTTTCTATTTTCTCTCTAATTTCCAGATATGAGAGAGAAGACATTCCACCTGTAACTTTCTGAGTCTGTTTGATCTCACTTAGTATAATATCTTGTAGTTCTATTTTCCTTAAATGGCATAATTTTGTTCCTTTTTTTGAGTAAAACTCTCTTGGGTGTATATACCACATTTTCTTTGACCATTCATCTATTAGTGGATACTTAGGTTTATTTCATAATTTGGTTATAGTGACTTGTGCTGCTATAAACAGGATGCTCATATATCACTATAATATTCTCACTTTAATTTTTTGGGAAAGATCCCAAGGAGTGTGGTATAACCGAGTCATATAATAGTTCAATTCTTAGTCTTTTGAGGACCCTCCATACTTATCTCCATAGTGGTTGTACAATACCATCATCAGTGTACAAGAATTCTTATTTCCTCACGTCCTCACAGGGGTTTAAATGTAATGAAAACAAGCCGCAGATATGGAGATAATATGTAGCTACAAGAAGGTAATATTAGTTGTTTAAAATAGTTGTGCAAGTACTAAGTCTATATAAACAATGATGTCAAACTATTAGAAAATTCATCAACATTTTGTCAGATTACGCTAGGCATAGTAGCACATGCCTGTAATTGTTCTGGGATACTGTTAAATTCTTTTTAAAAGTACTGACCCCTTTGAGGCTTCCTTTTAAGATTTGTTATGTGATATCAGTGCAGTATTAATGGTGAGGAGGCTGAGACAGGAGGATAGCAGGTTCAAGGCCAGCCTCAGCAACTTAGTGGGACCCTCAGAAACTTAATGAGACCTTCTTTCACAATAAATTTTTTTGAAAAGAATGGGGGTATATATCGGAGGTAGAATGCTCTGGGATTCAATCCCCAGTACCAGAAAAAAAAAAGATTAAAAAGGTTATGGCACATTATGGGAGAAAACTGACTAATTCTCAGTGCTTGCTTTGATCTCAGCTTTATTACCAGGTTTTTAGCCAACCAAGCCAATCTGTTTCAGTCCATGAGGAGAAGCAGGTGCTTTATATTAAAAAATTGAATATTTTAGAAATATGATCTATTTGTTTGGTGATCTAATAATAAATTTTGTTTTCGTGGTTGCTAAAATTATTCTTTGCTATGAGATACTATTCGTCCTTGGATGTGTTGCTGATAGTTGAACAAAAGTGCCACATTTTTAAGAAGTAAGTTTTGTGCAGGTGACCGTGAAGCAAGTGTCCCCCTGCTAGTCTTCCAAATGTCTATTGTCTATTCCCCTGCCCGAGAGTTTGTAATATCAAAAGATTGATATGTGTATACCTATATTTACTTTTCTTTCCTGATCTTTTGTATGCCAAAAGGTTGTGACAAGCATTTTGAGAGAAAACTGTTTTCACTGAACTTGGAAGAAGGAAAAAAAAGTCTTGTAAATTCTAATAAGAGTCAGTTCACAGAAACACCATACCACATACAGAAATAAATGAGTAGCATGTTCCCTATAAAATCTGGATATTTTCGAAGATCATTTTTTATTGTTTTCAGGATCTCAAGAAGATCAAAACTGAAATGATACCTTTGGTGTCATAAAATAGTAACTCTTATATGAACTATACTTTAAATGTCCTCACAAATGCCAAAATGCATTATTGCCCATTCTTATTGCTCTCATTTTTACAAAGTTTTTGGTTCAATGACTATTTATGATTATCTGTGTTGATGCTGCTTTTGATTTGAACAAAAATTTGATTACAAGAGTTCTGAAAAAGTTTGGATTTTTCTAATCTGGAGTTATTTCTTTTGCAAAGGACACTTATCAACTAAATAATCCCAATATTAAGAAAAAGGAGTAATTGTTGCAAGGATAGCAGTTTGTTTTTTAAGAGTAGACCAAGACAGTTACAAATCAGGTCCTTTAAGTCTCCAAAGTTATTAGTTACAAATACTAATGCTGTATTCTAAGTTATATTAAATCATTATATTTGTTCTCTATGAATACTGCTTTCAGACCAGAATCATTACCATCTAAGGTATTCTATGCATATCTCTATTTTGAAGTAAATATGAACTATGAGCTTGAAATAATAAGCTAATCAGAATTTTTAGTCATTTTACAACTTCTTTAATTGATCTATGGTTTAAAAGATCAAATAGAATAAAACATTTGGGGGTGTTCATATTTGTGGAATTACTTATGAATCTGTTACTCAGTAAATTTTATGTTTATTACTTCTCTTGCTGTGGTTCTATCAGACCAGACGGAATCTAATCTATTAGAGTTTGACTATAGTATACTTACAAATGTTAAAAAATACTAAGAGTAGGGAAATAAGTTTGGAAAAAATGCTAGAATTTCACCCTTTCAGGATTTCACACAGCCATGGATTTGGTAAATGCAACTTGTGATTCTTCAGGTTTTTTATGTTATTTCCCCAAAATGTACAATATCTAATAGGATTAATGTTCCTTGGAGCACACTTTTGTCAACAATACTCCATCTCTGTTCAAAATAAAGTCAACCTTACTTATTCAAATCATGGTGTTAATTTATTGAACATTCCTCCCAGCCAGATGTGGTGGTTGAAGTGTGTAATTTTAGTACCTGGGAGACTGAGACAGGAGGATCACAAGTTCAAAGCCAGCCTCAGCAACTTAGTGAGGCTTTCAACAACTCACCGAGACCCTGTTTCCAAATAAAAACTAAAATAGGGCTGAGGGTATAGCTGGGAGGTAGACTGCTCCTGAGTTCAATCCCTAGCACCACAAGGAAAAAAACAAAATGCCTCCCACACTCAAACATAGCAAGCTAATTCCCTCTTAACAAAATGTGAGACTGGGCTTTACAGGACAACTTGATAAGAAATAAACAACTATGGCCAATGCCTGTAATATCTCAGTATCTCAGTAGTTGGGAGGCTGAGACAGGAGCATCACAGATTCAAGGCCAGCCTCAGCAACATAGCAAGGCCCTCCGCAACTTAGTGAGATCCTGCTTCATAAAAAAAAAAAAATAAAATAGTACTGGGGTGTAGCTCAGAGGTAGAATGCCCCTGGGTTTAATCTCCAGTCACCCCCCAAAAATGATAAACAATTAAACTTTAGTACTATTTTTACATCCTTAGTTTTTCTTATCGCTTAAAGGATATGGTGCGATATAAAGTTACAGTTTTCAATGATGTCTGCTGAGTATTACACTTGATGAAAAGGATTGGATTGTGGACCTATCTACATTAAATATATTATTATTAAGTGTGAATAATTCCTTCACAAATCGAATAATTTTCAAAGTGCAGAATTTTAGTGTACAATTTTAGGTAAAATAATGATTATTTATAAGTAAGGTAATCATTGAAAAATATTATAATTCATGTAAATTATCAGAAACCCCTATTATACAGTTTCTTTAATTATTCTTTTAATATTTAATAACTAATTACTAAAATGACAAATAATAACTAATGACTTTTATCCACATATTCCCTACAACATCAGAGGACAGAGAGCTGAGCTACCTTGTTTTAACCTCACAGATGTCTTCAATATACTGCTTCAAGTATAATGTTGTTTGGACTGCAGTGATTTTATAAGAAATACCTCTCTGACACTCATGTGATATGGTCTGAAATATGTGACCCACTTGCTACAGAGCAGCCAGTCATAATAATCCACTGAAAGTCTTCCTTTCCTCATTTAGAACCAGGGAATATTGCCTGGATTGTAATGAGTTAATCTATATCTTATACTATGGACACTATCTGTCTTGTGTCTACTTATAATTCTCTTTGTTGCCTACTAGGAAGTTGAAAGCCTAATTTACAGTCCACTTTTAGTAAATTGTAGAGCATGTTATATCATGCACTTTATGTGCTCAAGTCAGCTTGATTCCCATTCATTGCTCTGCTCATATAATCCTTAGCTCCTATCTCCTCATGCATCTTTTTATGTTGTATTTCTAGTTGTCTTCCACCTCATGTCTAAACTGTGTGAGAGTGCTATAAAAGAATATTTTTATTGGTGCATCTTGGTTAAACATAATGGTAGGCTTCACTGTGTATAAAGGAAATTCTAAAAAATATTCCTTTCTATATTTCAAATTTACTTTTTGTTTTGATAAGTTCTTAGATTGGTCTGTGTTGGGATAAATGGCTATAATTTTTTTAACATTGCTTTAAATGTTGTTTGATACATATAAAAACTGATCCAAATGGAATCTAGAATATGAAATTTTAAAAATTCTACTCAAAAAGACATAAAAGTTTATATTGGCTCCTTCAAGTTATAGTATTTATAGGGTCTCAGAAAGATTCTTATTTAAAATGTTGAGAAAGATTTTTAAGTATATACTTTAAAATGTCATATTTCAAGACTATACTTTTTGACAGCTGTGAAATAACAATATAATTGCATCATAACTGTGAAATATGACTTCTTCCTGTTTGTAGAAAGTCAATATTTTGCCAATTCTGACATGTATACAACAGAATCAGGGCATTTCAT
This sequence comes from Glis glis, assembly GCA_004027185.1. NCBI lineage: Eukaryota > Metazoa > Chordata > Mammalia > Rodentia > Gliridae > Glis > Glis glis. The sequence goes on from PVJS01022357.1 coordinate 7,148, forward strand.
GCTTCCTGATTAATCAAGACCCTATATCCATCTTGTCAGATTCATCACCATAGTATCCAAAAGCTGAGATAAGCAGATTACATATATAAAATGAAATCAAGCAGTTTGAAAAACATAATTTCTTTTGTAATTATATATTAGGAGATACTATATATTAAATGGATGTTCTTATTTTATGCTAATAAGCCATTTTTATAATTAATTTTTTTATTGACAATTGGTGTAGACAGCAGAGGAGATCGCATACAAATTGGAAGAGTCATCCTCATATATTAATTAAAAAGCTTTCAGTTAGCTCCAATGACTTATGATTTAGCTATATAACTGTGGGAGTTCAAATCGTTAACTTATGTATCATTTACAGGGAAAAATTATGTAATTAATCCTTTTAGAGAAAAATGAACTTTAGATACAAATCATCCAGTAATAAGTTTGGTCATGTTATCATAAAAGGAATGCAAATGCCATTGATTCATATTTTATAATTCATTTGATAAGCTCTTTAGATTAAAAAGTAGAACATGAATTGCAGCAATTTTGCAGTTACATGAGAGTTTTTTTAGAACTATAACACAATAATTCACAGTGATTTTTGTAAGCAGAATTTTAAATTTTTTTTCTTGAAAAAATTTTATTTTTTCTTCTTGTATGCACATCTACCCTTTTAATTCAGTCATGTTATTTATATTACACAAAAGTAAATTAATTACTCTTGACCTGAAAAACTAAGGGATAATATAAATTCACAATAGGAACATAAAGAACTAGAGGCTAAAGTGTGAGATGTGGGATAATGGAAGATGTAGTTGCCTGGGAAACTAAATAGAGGTCCTGGGATGAAATGCTCAAGCATTTGAAATATATCCTAAGGTCAAGGATTGCTAAACTTAATAGACCCTTTAATATGCCAAGGACTATAAAGAAATATTGTTATTTTTAAACTTTCCACATACATCTAAATCCTGAATTACTTATAATATATTTAAAATACTTAAAAATTTTACAGGTATCAAACTATCATAATACACAAAGTTTTAATATTACTTCTTGCTCACTGAGCAATTAATATGGTTATTAACCATTACATTCTAAATAGTAAAATCTAGCAATAAATGCTATAACACAAAATTTACATTTAAAATAAACACCATAAGTAAAGCATAACAATGAACATACTTATTATGGTAGCCTTGATGAAAAATATAATGAAAAAAAAGGCAAGGCTGACTCCTGTATTGAACCATTATTAATTTACCAAGTCTGATGAGATTGATATGAGAGAAATTGACATGGGAGGGGGCCAGGAGTGCTGAAGATGACCTGAAGAGTTGTTTTTGGGTGATTAAAGACCATTTGAGGCAAACTATAAGAACCAGAGGGACTGTCATATGTCCCCTATCGTTCTGCTACTGTTAGAGAGACTCCAGAACAGCAAGCCTCAGACAAGGTTCACAATGCTTTGGGATGGAAATTTATTTATATCCCTAAACATTTTTGTATGCTCTCTAAGTGTGGAAGTCATGGGAATGTGCTCCCTTCAACAGAGAAACTATCCCAAGCACTAGTTAGCTGATAGGTTCAAGGACTATACCTTCAGGGCCTACTACCATGTTTTCACTGGTACCATACAACATTAGATTGCTCCTAGCTTTTGAGCAAGGTCAGCAAGGAAACTTACAGTCAGCCATTTCTGACCCATGTATAATGCTTCTAATGAGCTGGGCACTTTCAACGCTAGGGCTACCAGAGGGCTAGCCAGTGTGATAGTTGGTCTGGTTTATCAACTTGATCCACCTAAGATCATGTGACTTTGGTTGTGTAACAGCAGATTGAACCGGAAGTCCTGCCCTAAATGTGGGTAGCAGGGTTCTGATAGGTACAGGACTTAGATAAAAAGAAGAAGAAAGCCGCGTAGAGGGAGCCGCGATTTTTCCTGAAGAAAACACATCTGCTCTCCTCTCAGATCGTTGGTCTCCAACTTTGCTGTTTCCTTGAAGAGCTTCTTGATCTTCTGCTCTCGTCTGAGATCGTTGGCCTCCAGCCCTTCGAACTGAAACTTCACCATCGTTTCTCCGAAGAGCTTCCTTATCTTCACATCTTGGACTGGACTGAATTGGTGGTTGCTTCAATCCTAAGGCTCCAGCTCTTAGACGGCCCGACCAGCTGCTGATTCCTCCGATTCTTCACGTGCAGTCAAAACTCAGGACTACATTGTGAGCTGATCTAATAAATCCCTTTTTCATATGCTCATTCTGCGAATTCTGTTAATCTAGTGAACCCTGACCAATACAGCCAGATTATGAGACTCAAACTGAGAATCCAAGGCTGTTTATATGCAATCTTTCTTTCTTCTCTTCCTCTTCTTTATTCACAGATATCAGACCAGTACTGTGGTCTGAAGGTGCTACCCACTTAGTCCTGCCCCATATCTGCTTTATTTACACTGATGTTTCTGTCAATTAATCATTTGCCTTTGCAGTCCTACCTTGGTATCTACTTCCTAAAGAATCTGAACTGTCACGGTAAGAGACATTAGGCAATATTAAAAAGAGGGCTTTTAGTATATAACCAAGACGTTTGAGGATAATGTTCAGCATTATATTTGCGTGGCTCATACTTCAGAGCAGATTGCCCCTGTGGTTTGACTGTGTGCCTCTGAGTGTTATTATCTCCATCTTCTTCAAGCCAAGCATATACATCCTACTGAACAAGTACAGAAGTTAATTTCTCAGCATGAGATTTTGAGAGCTCTTCAGCATCTTTTCACCAAGCTCTCCAAAGTAAACATTCCTCTCCGAGAACAATTTTCACTCCATCCTCAACCGCCTTCACAAAGCCTTTTAAATCAACCATAAATTGTGGCATTAGTTTCTTTTTATATAACCCCTGGTGCTGAGAAGATTTTTTTAACTGTGCCTGCTCAGTAAATTCTAAAGCCATTTTTATGTCAAAACAATTTTTAAAATATTTTAGTAAAGGCACAGGAAGAAACTTCCTCAACAAGACCCCCAAAGTCCAGGAAATTAAAACAAGAATTAATGGATGGCATTAAATTTAAAAGTTTCTGCTCATCAAAGGAAACCATCGAGAATCTAAAGAGAAAACCTACAGAATGGGAAATCCATTAAAATCTATGTATGTAATACATTGGGTATCTTTCCACTATGGACTTTGTCATATGATATAATTAGGTTAGCATATTTGTCTTAACAAATTACTAACTCCTTGAAGGAAGGAAGTCTTATTTTTCATTATATCCTAAGTTTTTTCATATCAAGTCATGGAAGACATCTCAGCCTCCAATTAATGTTTATTAAACTGTACAAAAGGTACATATTAAAATTTTGAAGTATGAGGAAACGGAACACGTATCATGTATTTTTTTTCAGGTACCAGGACTATATCTATTTTACTAAACTTTGATATTGGGCACAATTCATAGATTGAAAGCAGCATTCATGGAGAAGTTCCAGTAATGGGCTATGTCAAGTAAATCAAAACCTACTTAAGTAGATTTTTAAATCTACTTAAGCCCTATCTATAATTTCAGCTTTATGTTTTTTCTAAATGTATTATTGCATAAGAAAAAGAAGTTATTAGTAATTTTCAAGTCACATAACTGAAAAGACCACTATTCCCATTGTTTTCTGTGAAAATGAAATGTGTGGTTGAAAATAGTGTCTCAGGCTAATATAAGTTTTGTTAGAGACATGACAAAATGAGAACAAACACCAAAGAGGCCTAAAAGATAATCACTATATATTTTTATATAGGAATCATTTAATTCAGTATGGTATATATACTTCAAAAGGACTTTTGAGTGATAGTATCAGAGACTATAAATACAAACATGAGTATTACTGTTTTCTTATTTTTACAATCACTGCCTACTATCTTATGGGCCAAAAATTATTTCAAGCAAATTAATGATAAACATGGTTTTTAAAAAATAAGCTTCCATTTCTTCACAAAGCCATTTATAAATCATAAGTTTTATTTTATTACTTTTTATTTTAGCACTTTTTATTTTCTAAAAGAGCTAAACAGGGTGTTGGGGAAGTAGCTCAGTGGCAGAGTGCTTGCCTATTATGCCTAAGGCCCTGGGTTTGATTCTTAGCCTACCCCCAAAGAAATGCTAAATTGTACGTACTTTTGTTGAAAGTAGAAAGTATAAGAATTTCTTGTTTCCTTATTTATTACTTACTCTTTAGAAATTAATCATCTCAAAAGATTCAGCATCTTTTAGTTGCAATGTATCAGATATGCTTTCTGAAAAATAGAAGACAAATTTTGTTCCCCAGGAATGGTGTTAAAAATTTCACTGTGTTTACTATTGAAATATGTTAGGAATAATTTAAATATTTTAATACTAATAGGTAGATTCCAAATTAAGAAACATACAAAATCTAATATATGCAAACTCTGCCATTTTATTTAGAGCAAGTTTGTACAGAAACCACATGCCAGAGTGGTCTCCAAATGGGTAGGGATTCAGTGCCAAAAGATTTGTTTTATCTATGGTAATGTGGCCTTTTTCTATCCAGCAATCCTGGTAGTTGTTTGCTTTTATCAAGTAACACTGAATTCCAATGAGGACAGCAACTGTTAAAAACACATCTTTTTGAGGTGGGCATTCAGAGGTAATATGCACAGCTGTGTTTTCTGAGTGAGTTAACAGAGGGCTGGAGTTATGAAATTCTCAATCAGCAGAGCAAGCTGCTGATTAGCAGAACTGTTGCTAATTACAAAGGAGTGCTAGAAGAATACAGGAATCTGTATTTTTGCTATTTTACAGATTTGTTTAACATATAGCATTAAAGATGATATGAAAGCAGAATATGTAAACATTTTTAAAATAGAAATATATTTCCTCTATTTCCACATTTTATTAAAATTCCAGTGTTGCGGAAATGCATAAAATTGGAGACATAGCAACAGTCATAGTTCATATTTCACTAATGTCTACATATAGTGTACGGTCACCCTTAAACTATATAGTTGCCATAGTTGCTTACCACATATGTACAGTCTCCTAGTCCACAACTATGATGTCAGGTGATCCCATTTAGCAAATGAAAATGAAAAAATGCAACAATATTGAAGTTGACAATGATTCTCCACTTTATCCCAGCACTTGCTGGGGAAGGAATGCTGCAGATTTTCACTCAAAATGGAAGTCCTCCAATGGGTCAGAACTTCCAGAAGTTCTTATTGTCCATTTTTCCTGGGTGGATAGCCTTAATGAAAGATCTATAGCCCTTTCAAAGTAATGATTGCTGGATAGTAAATGACTTGGATAGTGAGATTGTTCAAATAGAAAAGTGAGAGTCAGTTAAGAAAATAGACCTCTCAGAAAAAAACAAAAGACTAGAAATAGTTTGATTGATTGCCTGGTGTATACCATTTATTTTACCATGTTAATATATTTGCCCATCACCAAGTAAAGCAAAAAAGTTAATTAGGAGACCTTTCCCTACAAAATGTTTAAACATTATCCATTAGGCAGTATGGAGGCACTGAAGCATCTTAGTTTTGTTAGTAGCAACATAATAAACTTTGTATTTTAGAAAAATCACTATGATAGTACTATTTTGAATGTTTAGGAGAGAGTTAATGAAAATGAACTTCCTTGATGAGTTTACATGATTACTGTGGCAACTGATGTGTAAATAATTATACTATAACTTGTTCCGGTTTTGTGATGAAAGGGAATTTCTGGTATATTTTACCTGTACAATTAGAAACAGAAGTAGCTTTTCATTTGAAGTCTTAAAGGATTAGTTCTTCCTAATCTAATAGGGAAACACATGGTTAATTTCTAACAAATATACTTTATGTTTATATTTCTTCCTGAATATATGGGAAAAGTAAAATTATGATTTAGTTGATGTGATATATACATATGTATATATATTTTTATATGAGGTTATTATGTATTTCTTTGTTTCCCAATGAAATGAACATGTATACTTTGAATTCATCTTATGATCTTTTAAAAATTGTATATAACTAATGCTTTGCTAATCACAACTAAAGAAGATATAAAAGACTTTTTAAATAACTTGCATAAAAGTGAGTAAAAATCTTTTAAGGAAAATAATTTTCTACAATCATATATAAATAGATAACTATCACAATGGCTTAAAGAAGGGTAATAGTTACTTGAATTTACATATCAAATATTTGAATGTAGAAATTTTATTTAAAATATGGTGCTCCTTTGGGACTCCATAATCAGTTAATCAGTTATGTTACATATGCTTTTGAAATGCACAGTGCAAAGCATTTTGATAGCAAAAGAAGTACTCAGTTTCCCATAATCTGTTTATAGAACTTGCCATTACATTAAATTTCTTGTTTTTTTTAAACAAGATAAATTAATGCATTTATTTTTAATATGGAAATCATTAATAAATGTTATAACATTGAGTAATTTTTAAGAAGGACCTAAGATCAGTAATAAAATTACTCATCATATTAACCTTGAAGAGAAAATTATTGTAGAAATTTATAGATCAGTAGTTTGTATCTAAAAGTCTACATTTATGCAAAATGTTGCATTTTGTGACCCATTGCATAAATATAGGTTTTTAAATCTCCCCATTTAACTATTTTTCCATAGTATTTTGGCACTTGAACATGGGAAATAAGAGTAATCTTATAAATAGTTACAACATCTCCTTATTGATAAATAAGACAAAAATTATAAGTAAAATTTTTGTTGGATTTTCAGTTTCTAAAATATGTTCTATATCTTGACCCATTTGGATCTGAGACGTGTTTATAAGTTTTTTTTCTAGCTGATAATATTATCATTATTATAGATCTTTTATATTGTGGTTTGCCATATAAAAATTCAAAATACAATAAAAAGACAACATATGTTTCCATTGATAGTGCCAAAACTCGTAAATAAGCAAATATGAATGAACAAAATATAGCTTTCAAAAATATTATTCTGCAATGTTTTAAGCTTACTAAGTGCTGTGTACATGTATATGCCTATCAATCTGAACTACATTATGATGTGCACATATGTGTGTGTGTGTGTGTGTGTGTGTGTGTGGTTTTAAGGAAAAAAGAATAATTAAAACCTTTGTCATGTGCATATTGAGTTAAATAATGAAGAATTAAATCATGTTTTGGTTGTTTGGAAAACTAAAGTAATATACTGAAAGAAGACTATGAAGATAAGCTATAAATGAGATGAGTGATTTGAGGAGCTACTGTCAAAAAATAGGCATGAGCTTTCTGAAGTGTGAGTACAGGTTTTGGTCAGCACAGTTCCAAGATGACTCTTGGTGATCCATGGTTTTGTACAGTGCCTTTCTCTTGAGTGTGGAGTGGACCTCAGATGATAGGATAATCACTTCCTTAGTTAAGTTGCATTATGTGGCAAAGTTATATGATCATTAATAATATAATCACCTGTGAATACCTTATTTCATATAAAATTCTAAGACTGGAGTGGAAGATTCTTCTGCTGGTCTTGAAGAAGTGAGCTGTCTTGTGAGAGGGCTTCTTGGCTAGGACCTGATAGTAGGCTCTGACTGCTAAGAATGTACGCTAGCCAATAGCTATCAAGAAAATAGGGACCTGGATTTGACAATTACAAGGAACTGAATTCTTCCAACAACCTGAATACACTTTGAAGAGGTCCTCAAGCTCAAATAAGATCAAATCTCTGGTTGACTCCTGAATTTTACCCTTGAGCAGAGAATCTCTACTCATTCCAGCTTAATGAAATGGAAACTCCACTCCAGAATGAAATATCCAAAAATGTGGAGCTCCTTCAATCCCCAGATCCCAAATGGAGGAGTGATTTCCCAGGATGGCAGGATATCAGCATTCTTCATCCTGCCCAAACCACATATTACTGAAACAAAGATCTCAAAAGTCCAGTCCCTGGGTGAAGTGTCCCTTCTTTCTAGTCCCTACTTGTGGAACGGATGCTTTGGCCTTGGTGCACCACTTCTGAATATACTGGGGTCTCAACTGTCATTGTCCCAGCTATCTGGTAGAGGATTCATGCTGAGAGAAGCAAGACAAGGAGACCTGGAGCTGCTGTCTCAATCGTCTACCAGGTTCTTGGTTCCTAAAGTGGGGATGTCACTCTGAGAGAAGCATAACAGTGTCCCCACTCCCAGCACCAAAGTCATGGCTCAGAGATTATGCCTGGGGAAGAAGTAGAATGTGAGTAGATATTCCCAATCCTTACCAACTACTTCTAATAGACTGTAATGGTTTGCATTTGTGGTATCCTCTAGCCCTCAAGGAAACTGGGTGGCAATGTTAGAAGTGGGCGAACAAAATAAAGGTTTTCATTGAAAAAAAAAAGAAGCGGGGCTTGGTTATAATCTCAGCAGTAGATAAATCCATTGTATCTGGGTGGTGGCCCAGGCTGGTAGGGTGTGGCTGGAGAAGGTGGGTCCCTGGGGCTTTGGCCTTGGGGATTATATATATGGTTCTTCCTCCCCTGGCTCTCTCCTCTCCCTCTCCCTCTCCCTTTCCCTCTCCCTCTCCCTCGCTTCTGGCCTCCATGATGTGAAGAGCAGAGTCTTGTATTCTCCCTTGTCTCCACTTCCCACCACTGTGCCCTGAGATTCATGGTCCCAGGCCTCACCTATACTAAACCCTGAACAAATAAATCTTCCTTGCTCTAAACTGTGGTCAGGTTTTTAGATTATATCTGTGAAAATGCTAATACATAGAAGTCTGTGGAACACTTCTAACAACCCCAATGGAACATACATTCTTATCAAGTGCATGTGGAACATTTACCAGGATAGGCCATGTACTCAGCCAACAAAACAAAACAAACAAACAAACAAAAATACACACCACCACGAACAAGAAAAACAACTTTGATCCATTTAAAGGATAAAAATAAGCCAGGTGTAGTAGTACATACTAGTAGTCTCAGTACTTAGGAAGCTGAGACAGGAAGATCACAGGTTTGCAGCCAGTCTCAGCAACTTAGTAAGGCCCTCTACTACTTAGTGAGACCCTGTTTCAAAATAAAGAATAAAAAGGGCTAGGGGTGTAGCTTGAAGGTAGAATGTCCCTGGGTTCAATCTCCAGTACCAAAAAAAAAAAGATAAAAATAATTTGTTAAAGTATGTTCTCCAACCATGATGGAATGAAATTAGAAATCAATAACAAAGTAATTTGGGAAACAAAAATACATAGATGTTAAACAACATAATCCAAGCAACATGGTTCAAAGAAAAACTCTCAAAGGAAATTAGAAAATACTAGGAGATGAATGAAAATGAAAACAGTATACCAAAATTTATGGGATGGAGTTAGAGCAGTGCTCAGAAGGGACTATTTAGTGGTGAATGCCTACATTGGAAAACAAAGAAGATCTCAAATCAATAACTGAAACTTCCACTCATCGCATTTGCAAAAAGAGAGCAAATTTTTCCCATAAAGCTAACAGAAGGAAGATAAAGAGATTAGAGCAGAAATTAATGAAATAGAGAATAGAAAAACAGCAGAGGAAAATCAATAGAACAGAAAGAGGGTTCTTTGAAAAGACTAACAAAATTAACAAACCTTAGCTAGACTGACCAAGAATAAAAGGGAAAAACTCAATGAAATTCCTAGAATCAGAAAAGAAAGAGCAGACATTATTTCCTAAATAAGGAGAGTAATATAATTGTATGTTAATAAATTATACACCTTAGACCAAATGGACAAGTTTCTAGAAAAGTCAAGGAAATCAGACCCTGTCAAAAACAAATCAATATATGCTGGGAATCAAAAGAAGACAAAGAAGAAGGAAGCATCACAATGGAAAGTTTGTGAATACTGCAAAATTTTACTTATTATAGAATTGTGTATTTAAAAACTTCTTTATATGACTGATCACTCTGTGTTCATATGTGGCTGCTTTGCATCCCTTCAATTGCCAACAGTCAACATAGTAAAAAGAAAAAAATGTAAATGTTGGGGTATCATTAAGGGTTTGACTAAGAAAATGTTTATCATTCAGTATATTTAAGGTGAAAAGTATTTAATATTGGAAAAAAACACAATGTTTGGAGAAATTTAGGGGTGAAGCAATCATGGAGAAACAGTCCATTTGGAATAATCAAGAGTGAAGATCTCCACCTGAAGAATGAAGGCCAGTGGTTCCTGAGAGGAGCTGGAATCCACTGGGAATTTCACCTCTTCCCACACATCTGGCCATCATTACCTCTACCTGCAGATTTAATTACATCTTTTTCTCATCCAGCTTCCAAATTTTTGGAATATACCTATCTTTAACAAATCTGATTAGAAGTCTTGAGAAAGTGACTTCTGGAAGATGTACAGAGACTTTAGGAGGTGGTGAGAGTGGCTTAAGAAATACAAAATGAGATATTTAACATTTCTATCTAATTATATTGCTTAATAAGACTTTTGTACACACTTGCAATAGATTGGATGTGGAATACCCTCCAAAGGCCAATATGTTAATGAATGGGTCCCCAACCCATTGCTCTACTAAGAGGTGATGGAACCTTTAAGAAGCAAAGTGTAATCCAGCTATACCATTCCTGGGTATATATCCAAGGGAAAGGAAATCAGTATACAGAAGAGTTATCTACATACCCATATTAATTGCAGCACTATTCACAATAGCTAAGATCTATAGAATCAGCCTACTTGCCCATTGACAGATAAATGGATAAAGAAAGTATGGTATATGTATACAATGGTGTATGAGTTATCCATAAAAAAGAATAAAATCCTGTCATTTGCAGGAAAATGGACCGAACAGAGAACATCCTCTTAAGTGAAATAAGCCAAATACAGAAAGACAGGTGTAGTACCTTTCCTGTCATATGTGGAAACTAACAGAGAAAAAAAAAAAAGATGGCCTAAAAGTAGAAGAGGAACTATGAGGGAGGGTGACAGGGACCAGGACAATGAGGGGAGAGGTGAGGTGGACGTGATCAAGGGACAATATATGCATCTATGTCAATGTCACAATGAAACCATTCATACAATTAACATGTGTTAATAATAACAATTACAAGAGGTGGGGTTTAGTTGGAGCGATGGGTCATTGGGGACTGCCCTTGAAGGGGATATTGGTACCCTGGCATCATTCTGTCTTTCTCTTTTTTCCTGGCTGCCGTGAGGTGAACATACCTCTGTCACTCATTCCTTCCATGATGCACTGTGCCACCACAGACCCAAGCAACAGGGCCAAGTGACAAGGGACCAACACCTCTGAAACTATGAGCCCAAGTAAATTCTCCGTCTTTAACTTATCTATCTTATGGATTTTCTCACAGTGATAGAAAACCAGATAATAAAACATTGTATCATTAAACTTTCACAACTATTTTGGGAGATAAATAGGGAGACTGAGTCTCAGTCGGGCTAAATGACATATTCAAAATCACACAGTACAATACTGAGGAAAGGATGTGGATTCTGTTCCATCAGAACTGCTTCCTTCATGCTGAGATTTTTTTTATGAGATATCTTCTATGTTCTACCTTCTACAGAGAGTGAGTGAGAACTGTGTTTGATTTGATATTTACTTAATCAATCAACCTCTACTGATAAAATAAATGTTAGACCTGACCTATAATTACAGAGGTCTTTTTGTATTAATTTATTTTCCTTAACATATGCTTCCTTCTCTACACAACTGAATTCCTCTCTTGTCTTTTCCATACCGCTATAGTAAGAAGAATACAATTTAGTTTTTAAAAGGTACACTTATTTATTGAAAGGCTGTGCGATTTAATCCAAGGATAACAAGGTTTTATTAATTCATTGATAACATTCTTTTTGCTATTTTTTAACAATAGAGCAGCAGACACCTAAATAGATAAAAAGGCAATATATTCGATTCCTATATGATAAACTTCAAAGTAAATAATTTGGATTACCAGAAAAATGAGAAGGCTGTTTGATTTTTTTTATTCGTAACTAATGTCTTCATATGATTAAATTTGCCAGGGAGTAATATAATACTGAGTATCTGTGATGATTTAAATTCTAAAACATTTGTATATTTCTTGAAATTTATTTTAACTAAAGGCATACATATTACAAATCAATGTGTATTATTTTACACATATTTCCATAAAAGCATGAAATCAGCATAATGAGTTCATTAGAATTCTCTTTATTTTCAATATTTATTTTGAAACCTTAGTAATTTAATTGCATTTTGTACCTCTTTCTTTCCTCTTAACCTTTAGTTATTATGTAAAAATCTAGTGAAAGAAAATAGCAGTGCATTTCAGAAGTTTTAATAATTAGAATATTAGGTGGGAAGCTCAAATATGCTTTATTCTACAAAAAAGTTACTATAATGAATATTACTCTGACTTAATAAAGGCATGAACTTTTAAAGTAAATAACTAGTGTCATCGGAAAAGTAAAGTGAAAATTTCATCACTTCTACTGCAGATATGATAAGATTTCTTCTCCTACCACAAAAATAGTATTCTGATGTCCTACTTAATTTCCAGGGGTAGATATATGCTGACCAATTCATATTTGATCTAAAGGAGATTGTGGTAGATGCAAGCTCTTATTTGCTTACTACACTGTTATTAGAGTTTAACATATTTTAAGTAAATGATTATTAAATTAGATGACACAATATAGCTCCTTTTAAAACAGGAGTTAATTATAATAGAAAAATGAATTTTGAGTGTGAAATCACCTCCCCATTCCTATTCTGAAAGGATTATGCACAGTCTCTCATAAAACTGCTGACACCTCTCACCACATAATATTATACACTCACGAGGAAGAGACACAAAGTAAAAATGTGCAACATATTTTACTTGATTGGCTATAAACTCTCTGATGCATTTCCAAGTGCTGAAAATAGGCTTTCTTGATGCATTTCAGGAATAAATCCTTTGTATCTGATTAAAATGCAGATGAGCATCATAAACTATTGTAATTTGAAAGGACTGAACTCGTGATGCAAGCTGCTTCCATCTGCTTTCAGGTGTAAAGCAGGAGGAAATTTTGCTGAAAGAACCACGGAATTCAATTTAGCCTAAAATTCAGGGAGTTAAACATTCCAGTCTGATCCCCCCAAATTTTTTTTGCTTCTGTATTTATGTCATTTTGTTGTATGCCCATGCAACTTCAGGCCATCTGCATAATCATATTGCTGTTAATTATGTCAAAATATGTTTTTCCTATATTTTTTTTGCAAATACAAAGCCATACGTATATGGGGAAAAAGCAGCTGAAATTGTTGGCAGGGTTTTGAAAAGAGCTTTGGAATTAAATTGACTGCCATAGGCTTATTTCTTCATAAGTTGTTTGCCTTTTCTAACATGTTTCAGCAAATATGAGCAGTGAGATGGAGCCATATGTAGTGAGCAGGAACCAGTTAAATAGCAGATACTCACTGAAAATCATTGCTCCAGGGCTGGGGGAGCAGAAAGACGGGAGCTTTGGAAAAAACAATTTAGGTATGAAAACTAAATCTCTTGTCTAATAATTGTGTGGTTCAGGGCAATTCATAAAATTGTTCCTAACTTCAATTTCATCCCTGGTAAGTGGTCATGATTTATGTGTGTCCATAGGGCTCATGAGGGGACTGTGGCTAGAGAGCCCTTAGGGAAGTGCTTGTATATTACTGGTGTAAAATGCATGGGGTCCATTTTTACTCTGATTTTTATATGCACAGCTGTGACAAAGAGAGGATGGTACGTCAGTATTCCCCAAAGTATTCTCTGGACTTAATCCCACCTTCTAGAAGTTCTGCACAGTAATTTTCAAATTTTGTATTTTTGTTTTAGTATGAGTCTTAAAAAGGCAGAAGCAGATTTTCAATCATTGGATAACTATCTCATATGTATTTTTCTTTCTGCTTAGGAAAGTGTTACTTCCAAGTACTATTGTTTTACAACAGGCAGCCTCTTTGAAAAAGTACAGTAATGGGCTTCATGATGCTTTAGTGACAAGAAAAGCCTAAGTGACATCCCAGTGTGCTGTAAACTGAGCAAAGCATTCAGAAGCTCAAAAGGCTAGGGCTATTGTGTCACCCCATGCTCCACTGAAGTGTAAGTGTCAGTCCCATGAGAAAAGGAGCCGAACCATCTGTACCATTTTCCCACTGCCAACGGCACCCTACGTTTAGGCCAAATCATCCTTTGTCATATTTAATTAATGTGCTTTGTGTTATATTATTGTTTTATAAATTTTAAATTTATCCTATGATCATTATTCATTTCACATAACATAGGATCCAGAGTCAATAAAATTAGAATACCTAATTTGATGCATTCTATATATTTTAGTAAGCTTTCATATTTTAAATAAACTCTACAAGCCTCTAAGATTTTTTGTTTGGAATATTTTTCCTGTTCTGTAAACAAATTAAACATTAATAATGAGTTGATTTTGAAGAACTTTCTATTTGAAAGATGAACTAAGTCCCATTTTATACTACTTATGAAGCTATAAAATAATAAAGTTAAAAACATAAGAAAATATATGTATGGTATAGCTTCCCTAAAATTAAAATTTTAATTTGGTAGAGAAACTATAAGCAAACAAAAGAGAGAGAGAGAAAGAGAGATATAATAGACTGAGATAACATATTTAGTTCAGAACTTAATAGAATTTTTTGTAGAGCAAAAATTCTAACAAATATTAAATGCATATGGTTCTACCTGTTATCTGGTATACTTAACAGATAATGAATTAATATTTCTGCTTTATACCAAAATTACATCTGTTAGCAAAATGAAGAAAATAGTTATAAGAAAAATGAACAAAAAATATAATCACAAAATCTGCAGATAACACAAATGACCATCAATAAAAGTAAGTTCTAACTTACTAGTTCTCAAGGACATGATGATGGAAACAATGATGTCTCTTAAAAATCAGGTTAACAGAAATCTGAAAGACGAATCATATTCAGTGCCACAAAGATATAATACAACAATGACTGTTATGATTTGGATTTAAAATGTCCTCCTAAAGAGTTCATATGTTGAAAACATCTCCCCAGAGCAGCAAGTTTCAGAGGTGGGGCATGGCTGGAGGAGGTGGGTCATTGGAGGTGTGGTCTTAGGGACTATATATGTCTTCGGGGAAGAGGGGGCTCCCCTCTCTCTGTCTCTCTCTCTTTGTGATTTGGCCGTCATGATGGAGAGCCATGTCCCTCCATCATGCATCCTACCACCACTGTAGCCACCACCTCTGCAGTTTCTGCCTTGGAGCTTTCACCATGGACTGAATCTCTGAAACTGTGAGCCCAATAAACCTTTCCTCCTCTCAGTTGGTCGTGTTGGGTATTTTGGTCACAGTGACTGGAAAGCTGACTAGAACAATGACCTCCATCTAATGAAATTGGACTTCACTCCAAAGTTGGTGGGATTTGTCTAGCAGTAGTTGTAAAATTGAAGTGTGCATACTCACTGAACCAGCAATTACATTCTGGGCCTTGATCCAATCTAAATTGAAATGTCACCATACAGAAATAATGTCCTAAGAGGATTTTATTATACTTTATTTGAAATAGGAAAAAATAGTAAAAGAAATCTAAGTATCCATCAATAGGGGAATATTAAATAAATTATGGTTAATCAATAATCTGGGATCCAATACTTAATTTGAGTAAAGTACATTATAAAGAAAGAAAAGCAAGGTACAGAGTAGTATTTTTCAAATAATATTTTTTTTTAATAATTACCTCCATAGGAAAAAATTCTTAAGAGTATAATTGCTGAGTCAAAAATGATATAATTAGTGTCTAACACTATGAGCAAATTCCATTAAAATACTGTACCATAAATATTTATTTATTTATTTATTTATTTATTTATTTATTTATTTTTTGCGGTACCGGGGATTGAACGCAGGGGCGTTCTACCTCCGCGCCACGCCCCCGGCCCTATTTTTTATACTTTATTTTGAGACCAGGTCTCACGAAGTTGCGGAGGGCCTCACTAAGTAGAGAAAGAGAGAGAGACAGGGAGAGAGAGAGACAGGGCGAGAGAGAGAGAGAGAGCGTGCGCACGCGCGCACGTGTGCGAGCTGAGGCTGGCCGCGAACCCGGATCCTCCGGTCTCTGCCTCCCAAAGTACTGGGATTACAAGCGTGCGCCACCACGCCCAGCTACCATAAATATTTATAATGCAATTGATATTATTTGAAATTTCCAAATTCTCCATAAACTCGCTAATGCAGTGCTTTTTTAAAGCATATTCTCTAATCTAATAGGCAGCACATTATTCCTCTATCCCTTGTTTATTTTTCAGTGTTTGATATATACATAGCACTCTATATGAAATAATATTTGTTGGATTATTAGTGCATTTTAATCTGTTTTATCCATGTTTGACCTGTGTATTTCTTCTACATGATTCCCTATGTATGTCATGCACCCAGTTACCTACTCAGAATGTTTGACTTGCATATTTGTGTATCAAAATCATAAACATTAAGCATGTAGTTCCATTTCATTATTTCTATCAGGTAAAGAAAGAGATTGAAATATAGTTTCTAAGTAATTTAAAATGATTTCTCAATATTGAAGATAAAGGTATTAAAAATGTTTGAATTTTTCTAGTAATACAATAAGTAATATATTTTCAAATATCTTTTCCACATTGGTGAATAGTATACAATTTTGGGTAAATAATTTAATTTTAATTTACTTTCTTGGGATTTTAAACTATTCATGAAGAATTATAGAACTCAATACATACAACACATATTTTCACAGATTGCCTGCTTAAATAATCTAAAACTTCAGTGATACATATATTTGCTTTATGCTTTCAGAATGGAATAAAGAAATAGTTAAATTTTGTAGTACCATTTAAGTTCAGTATTAAACTTGAAAATGCAAAGCTTAAAAGCTAATGTTGGTACTTATTAGAAGATGTGTTGACTCTGATAAATAGTTCAGTCCTTCAATGGCAGATATTACCACTGAAATGAAGAGAGGGAAGAATAAAGAGCTCAGACAGAAAGGAATTTTGCTTTAAATGAGTTACAGTTGCCAATGGTTTTCTTTATTACTTTTGTTATTGAGAGAAAAGTCACTGAATATTTCATTCATTTTCTTTTCAGTAGATGTTTTGATAGCCTGAGTGTCCCTTTATGGGAAACTCATTTCCTCAAAAAAAAAAAAAACATTTTAAAGTAAATATAGGAGATTTGAAACCCCTAAGGGTTCTACTTTGTTCTCTGGATTCTTAGGATTTTATGTGAAATATGTAGTCCTGAAGGCACAATGCTATTTAAAACACAAACTTTCTGAAAACTTCTTACAGAGGAACTATTCTGATTTTCTAAAATTTTGAATGAACGATGTCATTGCATCTTTGAAACAGTTTGTGTAAGCTAGAGGCAATATAATGTAATTTTAATGTTTTTATTTTCCCTGTAACATTCATTCCCAGTTTGTGCCATTTTCTTATCTGTGTTTATATGCCAGGAAAAGTAGTGCGTTGTTATTTATGTAGTCTTTAACTGTAAGAAAATTCTGTTCTCAAAATGCCTCCTTTTGTTAGATTTGCTTGGTTAACCTAAAGGAATTAGAATGTTGACAGGGTCACATCCATTCCTTTTTTGACACTACCAGTGCCATCAGGAGGCACCCAGTCTGGGTAAGTCCCCATGCTCTGGGGCTCTATTTCTCCCTGTTTAATTTGAGCATAACTGCCGGCTCATTAGCTATCACCAGGACACTTGACCAGACCTCTGAGATGGTTGTTCTCATACACAGTAAGTATTCAGATATCAGCATGATATCTTCTAGGATAAAAACACTAGATAGAAGTTTAGTTCACTGCATTTTTATTGGTGTATCATAGCAATAGCAATAACCTAAAAATAAAATTACAGTCGTGCACATCTTACCATTCTATCGAATCAGCTGCAGTCACATTTCCATTCTCTTCCAACTGTTGTCCATTTGCACTCATGAATTTCACATCATCATAATCACAGGGTAGGCATAATTGGATTTCATTCAATCTTAAACCACACAAATTGGCCCGGAACAGCTTTGTTCTCCTGACTGTGGTCTAAACACCACATTAGTTGTCATTGATTCAGCTTCACCTAGGGCGAAAATATCTCATTGAAACATTGAGTTATTAAAAAAGCACTGCTCATCATTTCATATTCAGAGTTATAAAATTTACAAAAATATAAACAGTCTCATGAAGACTCTGTTGTTTCCACCAGGAGATGCATGAACATCTGAAAATAGTGTATTGATCTTTGTGTATATATATGTGGTTACCTTGTGATATAATAATTAGCAATAAGGCTCTCAGGGAACTTTTCAGACAAACAAAATCAAATGCATTTATACTGGCTTATAAAAAGTCCATATACCTTATTTACTCATATACATGATGACAACTTAAGAACTTGAAGATGTCAGCAGAATCTCCTACTTATCATAGGTATCTGTGTCAGAGACACCTATCCCAGAAAACCTGTAAGACATTGAGCATATCTTCTCCTGCTAATGAAAGAGGAAGCCAGGCAATATCAGCCTGAGTCAACTACTATTTAAAACTGAATCCTGTGGATATAAAATCTTGAACTTTGAAAGGATGAACTTTGAACTTCAATTTTATCCAAATAGGATAGCATAGCTGCTGATAGCAATTGGACAAAATTCATAGTTGTATATTTTTAATATCACAAAATCCAAGATTAGTTAAAAGTATTAATGAATCTGTGTAGCTGTCCCATATAATTCAAAAGACTATATTCCAGAAATATTAATTCATACCAGTTATATGTGAGGTAAAACTTCCTGAGGGGCAGCCAGTTAGAGAGAGCGATGATTCTTTTGGACCCATGACTGAAGTGAAAACATATTTCAACCTTCATTAGTTTGGTACTTAGGTAGACAGGCCAAGACCACTCACCCGCTTATGAAAAGATTATATTAGCATTAAGTGGAGAAGCAGTGCTGTGAAGCAAGAGGCTCTGTAGTACATCTTAGTATGTTAGCTCTCAGTTATAGGAAATGGAAACCTGTCCAAGTTATTACTAGTAGAAAGAGAATTGATACAAAAATAGAAATGCTCACTGATTACTTGAAGGGTCGCTGGGACTAATGCTGAGAACCGCTCCATGTAGAATTGGTTTGCCAGGGAGATACTGTCTGACATCAAGAAAATATCACTGTGGCTGTAATCCAGGAACCAGGGTGCCACCACTACACAGCTGCCTCTCAACAGCCATGACATTCGTGGGTAGACACTGGCCTCTGCTGCAGAAAACCTCAGCATCACTGTGTTTGCTGCAATAGTAAAGAAGCTAAGAGTGCCCTTTCCTATAGGTCTTCCTTCTAAATCTCAAACTATGTATTTAACTGGCAGAACCTAATTTATACTAAGAAATTTTGTTGAAAGTGTGTCTTGGGAAATGTTTTCAGATTTCTGGCATTTGGAAATGATCCAAATGATGGTAAGTGTCAATCTGCTATGCCCAGCACACTTGGTGTGCTTTTAATTGCTTTTGATATCTGAGTTTCTATATGCCTACTAGGTAGGCTAACCACATGTTCTGGTTTGCTTGGGGCAGTCATGATGTGTTTCTGTTGTCCCACTATGATTATAAATAGTGCCTTCTTTCATTCCTAAATGAGTTCTAGCTTGGAAGATAAACCAATATTCATTTTACCTTTATGTATTTATATCCAATGCTATAGGGTATAGGGGAAAAAAGAAGAAAGGGGCATTAACTGGCACATGCCATTTAATTCAATACTCAAAACAAGGCTGTGAAGGGATTATTAGCATTTACATTAGAGGACACAAGACTTGAAAAAGTACTACCCATCCCTATCCTGTGATCACCTAGTAAAGAAGAGAGCAGGGATTAAATTAAATTTAAGCCTATCTCACTATCAAGGACATGCAGTTTAGTTAATTCTGTAGCTCTTAACATAATCAACTCTGTGTGTGTGTTTTTTCAAATTCTCTATGGCTATCAGGCTTTTTAATACACTATGCATTCACCCATTAATTCATTCCACAAAATATTTGAGTACCTACTGTGAACTAAATGCTGAGCTATGCTTAGAGATATAGTGTTAGACCAAACAGAAAAAAAAGCCTTATCCATAGCAAGCTAATAATTTAGAGTACATACACTTAAAAGAAAGATAAAATGTGTTGAATGATAAGAAGGATTATAGAGGAACATACAGAAGATAGGTATGATTGGGAGAGCTGCAGGTGAAGGTTACCATTTACATTTGGGCAGTCACTAGTAAAGTGAAGTTTCATTAGAGACAAGAAATAGGTCAAGTTATGATGAAAGTCTCCATGTAAGTGCATTTAAATCAGAAAGACAGAAAATGTAAACCATGTGGCATGAGTGAATTCAGTTTAGAGAAGGACCAGGAAGCTAGATTAGGTGATGGAGTTGAATAAGGGTAGGGATCGGAGATGAGTTTGGAGAGAGAGAGAGAGACAGAGAGAGAGAGAGAGAGAGACAGAGAGAGAGACAGAGAGAGAGAGAGAGAGAGAGAGACAGAGAGACAGATTGTTGCTAGGGGGGAAAGAACATTGCACAGAACAACCTAAGGTTTTGGCTTTGAAGTGAGATAGGAAGCTGGGTTACTGATTTAACACACTAGTATATTTCTGTGAACTACTGATACAGTTAATCAGCTTGGTAAAACAACTTCATTCTAAAGTGAACTTTACAGTAAAAAATAGAAGTAATAGTGTAATATTGTGCATATTATCTAGTTTATTTAATACTCACATCCCTCACCAATAAAAATAGGATTAAAATATTGTGGTAAAGAATCAAAGAGTTTATAAATATATTTGCCTAGAACAACCTAAATCCCCAACAAAGGCAGTTATTATTAGCTTAAATGGGAAACAATTTTTAATAAACTAAGCAGCATATTTCACTAACTGCATTTCTTTGTTTATGAGCCAAATAGCTGTATTATTAAATCTTATGCAAGATTTAATCATGTATCCGTATATGTATATCATTAGTCTTAAACATTTCAAATTGCACAACAGAGATATCC
The DNA here is from genome assembly GCA_004027185.1 of Glis glis. Taxonomy (NCBI): domain Eukaryota; kingdom Metazoa; phylum Chordata; class Mammalia; order Rodentia; family Gliridae; genus Glis; species Glis glis. The sequence goes on from PVJS01022357.1 coordinate 28,167, forward strand.
AGGTGGTTCAAGGTGCTGACATTGTAAAAATAAATAAGACACTTCATCTTTGTGTGTGTGGGGGGAGGTATTGGGGACTGAACCCAAGGGCATTCTACCTCTTAGCTACACCCCAAGCCCTTTTTATTTTTTATTTTAAAACAGAGTCATGCTAAGTTGCTGAGGATCTTGCTAAGTTACTACAGCTGGCAATCCTCCTGTCTCAGCCTCCCAAGTACTGGATTATAGAAGTGTTCCACAACACTTGGCCAAGACACTTCATCATAATATAAGAGGAAATAAACTTGAAATTCTCAGTGGGCACTTTGTGAGTAGAAGGATACATCTTCCCTAGCTGAATCTGGAATTGAAGGCTCTTATATAGAAGTTTTCTAAGGAGGTAAATCCCACATCTCTCTCTCTCTCTCCCCCTCTCCCCTAATCCCTAAGGCAAAGAGGGATATTCTCTCTCTGTTTCTCCCCTAATGCATAGATAGATCTTTGTATTCTAGTTATTGTTGGGAGGAAGAAGAAAGAAAGTGGGTGAGTGTTTTGGGTGGAGGGTAAAGGAAATATGCTAATTTTATATAATTGTTTTTTTAATGGAAAACAGTATTTCTAAAATTTTTGAGAAAAGATGATTCAAATTACTTTACAAAAGAAAGTCTATTTAGAGGACAGTGTCAGTATGTTTTGTGAGTATTGTATGAAAGGCATTTCTTGACTTCTCATAGATGTAGTTACATGTATGGAAGTGTGAAGGTATGTGTCCAAGATACAGGTTCAAGGAAAAGTGTCTTGTGAAATGCAGACAGACAAACTATTAGAAGATTAAGTGATAAATCCTAAGAAACAAATTTAATAAATTCTTTTCCAAAACATTGAAATTAATATAGATATTGCTCCTACTATCTTTGGTGAACATATACCAATTTCTAGAGAATTTTTTACAGTGTAAAACAATTCGCATCATTTTTGCCCTCGTGGAGCCAGATTCTATAAATGATAATGGTGTTGTTTTTGGTCATGATAGGAATGTCCAACAAATTGGGTTACACGTAAGCATCAAAATTAGTCTATAAGTATAGTCAGTCAGTAAGCATATTTTGAATGTGGGAGTTCATAAAATCAAAATATTTCTAAATAAAAGAGGTTTGAGTTCTCACTCATTCATGAACTATAATATCAGTTACTTAATTTCTCTGTTTCAATTTTCTCATAGATGAAATTAAAAAATACACAACTTTCAGATGAACTACTTTAGTTCAATTTACCTCTTACATTCTTTAATTATTACCTAAGTTTAAAAATACATGTGTTATTTTGACCAAATGTAAAGACTTTAATATTTAAATATAATATATTAGTTAGGATTATTGTACACTTACCAATTGCCAGGCTCTGTGATGTTTTCTTTATTCATTTCAACACTCTGATGAGTTGGGTACTAAAGAAACAGAGGTGTAGAAATTTAGTCCTGGGTGAATGTCTCTGTTTTGATAGGGTTGGGGTGTAGACTGGAGGAAGAAAACAAGCATTTTATCTATGCAATACTAACATTTTAGTTTGGATGGATGTACTTACAAGTATCTGTAATTCTAAGCACATTTGCTTTTGATGGCTGGATTAAGAAAGACATAAGACCTTTTCCCTCAAGATGTCCATTGTTCTAAGAAGGGGAGAGAGAGAGAGGACTTGATATTACACATCTTCATTGTGAGGAAGAGCATACAGCACTGTTTGAGCAAGGGCGGGAGAGCCAGTATTGATGTAATAGAGCAAGTGAATTTTGAGCTGATCTGTACAAAAATAAGCTTATTGAGGCAAACAAGTTAAAACAGAAAAACATTATAAATCAAGAGGACAGTTGGTAAAAAGACAAGAACTCTATGAGTGAGGGAGACACAATTGGTAAGAAATAAGTGGCTCATTATGTCTGTCTCCCCGTAGGATCCACATGGATGAGCTGTGGGTGAGGCACATACCAAGGGAAGCAGTCATGACAGCAAAGAGCGAGTCCTGCAGTGGCATTCGTAGGAGACTGAGCAGAGGAGTGACATAATCAGGATTCTATATTCATAAGAAAAGTTGCGAGTAAAACAAAGCTTTGAGGATATAGTGATTATAATAAAAGTCATATGATTATGTGGCTGATTCAAGACAAAAAAAATAGGATGTGCTGGAGAAAAAGGAAATAAAGTTATTCTCAGGATTTGTGGAAGTAATTTCTAGTTAGAAATTGACTGATTAGGGTTGGAGGGAAGATGGCGGCAGAGTAAGGACACCGAGAGGAGCCTGTCTCTAAATTCTCTCGGGTGCTCCAAACGGAACAGCCATACAAATCCCACACGACTTCCGTGGGGGATAGCAACTAAAGATAGTAACATTTAAGAATACACAGACAGAAAAAGGGAGGCGAACAACCAGAGGCGGGGGAACAATAGCCCCGCCCCGGATCGGACCAG
>PVJS01022358.1:0-30604 GCA_004027185.1 Glis glis
AGAAGGGAAGAAGAAGAAATCTTTAGATGGACAAAGAAGGTGACCTAACTGAGGGAGTTGGGCGGGGAGTGGAGGGAAACACACTATAGCACATGATGTACATACACAAACCTATAAGACTCAATCACTATCTGGAGCATGAAAGGGAGGGAAGGGGGAGGGAATAGGGTGGGATTGGAGGGAGGGCTAAATGAGCAATCTGCGCATGTATGATGTTCATACCCTGACATATATCAAAATGTATAATTGCAATTTACAATGCACCAATAAATGAACATAAAAAGTTAAAAAAATAAAAATGAGTTAAAAAAAAGAAATGTAGAAATGTAGAGTGAGATAAGGAGCCATGGAGACACAGGTTTCCATCCTGGATCTGCCTTTAGTTTGTTCTGTGGATTTAATGAAAATGAAGATCCATTTACTCAAATAAGTGGAAGGCCAACAAACCATTAGTTCTGGTTTAAGTTTCTGAAAATCTTAAAAACATCCACAAATATAACAATGATGTTCTTTAACCTACTTTTTATAAATAAATTTCAAAAATCCATCAAAAATTGTAGATGTAACTGGGAAAATCCTTGCCCAAATTAAAGCAGTCTCATATTTTTGTTAATATGTGTGGATTCATTTGGCTCACCCTGGTAACTTTGACTTTCTCCTGTAAACAAAAATAGTTATGATTAGTGGTTTATATATGCCTTTGATTAATAATAAATTGGTAGTCAATTATTATTTAATAAACTCCATGGGCTTGGAACACCACAGCCAGATGGTCCTGTGGTTCCTGACCTTTATTTCCCCCAAGACCATTTTATTATTTTCTTCTCTCTTTTGAAATATTTTGGGATAACCTGGGGAAAGTGTGTGCTTTGGCTACATACTGATTGCAATTTAACTACCATATTTTAGAAGTAACTCATTGTCTGTTCCTTTTAACTTTAGTTCTATCATCTCTAAAATGGGATTTCTGGTACCTACAGCACCAAGTTACTACAAAGTATAAATGAGATTCCCATCTGTGCCCACAGTTGGTATTTTATAAATGTTCCTTTTCCTGCAAGCGCCAATGATTTTAATATTGTATTTCTACTTTGAAATATGTTGTAAATCACATAAGATCATAGGAATTCCATATGTTTAAAAACAGAAGGATGAGCTGGACATGGCGGCACATGCCTGTAATCCCAGTACTTGGGAGACTGAGACAGCAGAACGCAGGTTCGAGACCAGTCTCAGCAACTTAGCAAGACCCTCAGCAACTTAGTGAGACCCTGCTTCAAAATAAAAATAAGTAAATAAAAAAGGCTGGCGGTGTACCCAGGAGGTTGAATGTTCCTGGATTCAATCCCTAGTACCCAAACATAAAAAGAAAAGGGCATGCTATTCAAAAGGAGTTAATAAAAACTTAGGCAGATTTAGTAAAGAAACAACTCTAGTATTTGAAATGTGTTATATGAAGGCTATAAGGCCAAACAAGTGTACTGAATGAGAATTCCATGGATTATGGAGAACAAATACCCAGTTATAACAAAATTCTAGGATAAAAACTTTAAACTTTCTTTAGTGAAGTGTTGACATTTGAACGTTAGGGAAGCAAACACTATCTGACCTAGTATACATATATTGACTATGATATACAAACTACAATAGATTATAAGATAATATGCCAGTGATTATAGTCCCTTCAAGGTCAACTGTCATGAAGTGGGATCTTTTCAGAAAGAGACAAGGAAACCAGGGATGCTTCTGAAAGAGAAGCTAGGCTAATGCTTTTTTTAGAGTCTTAACAAAATGGAAAATATACCATTTTTCATCAACCTAAACCATCTGACTTACTTTTAAACATGAAAATTCTTCAAGTGTTTCAAAATTATCCACAACACTTAAAAGCTTTTGCAGAGAAATTTAGAAGGCACTAAAAATTCTCAGATGATAAAATACCTTTGTAAGACCAGTATATGCCAAATTCTTTTCTAAAGCAAATATGGAAAGTGTGCTACTGATTTCTTAAAAATTTAAGGAAATCGATAGACACTTTCCCAAGAATAATTCACATATGCACACATACACAAATATATTCAAGGGCACCAGAGATTCCTTGAAGCTCACAGTATTCCTTAAATACAGACCCACTGACTTTTTTTTTATCGGCTAATGAATATTGAGGATGCTGTCATTTTGTAGATAATTTTGGGGGTCACAATTTGGCCTCCTGGGCAATATCTGTAATCCCCACAATCCCAACGTAGATTCAAGGGAGACGTGGGGCAAAGTACTTAGTTGAAGTTACCTTGATTAGATTTTTGTCATGTATCCATATAGGACCAATCCTGAAATGTGCAAGGCTGTGATCCCTGGTTTCAATATATATTATGGTATAGAGACAAGGTACACCATCCATTATGCTTGGGATTAATTCATTAATGCAATGGTTTTACTTCCAGTCATAGTGGCACCCAAGCAAAAGATATTTTTTTTTAATTTTCAGGAAAAATTAAGGCCCGAAAAGCACAAGGCCCCAAATATGGGCCCTACATGCTAGATCTAAAGCAATACAGTGTCCAAAATCTGATGAGTCTCTGAGGGAAATATTTACATTAAATAATTTGCCTATGGTATAAACACCACTTTCAAAACTTTTTCATGTCAATAGATTATCAAGCACCCTGGAAGTTCAGGTGAGCTTTCAACACATTCTTTCCCTATGGGCAAAGTAGGAGCAGCAACAAATCCTCATTCAAATTCAGTAGTTAGCATTCAGATGCCACAGGGAATTGGCTGCTCAATTTTAGAGTCTACCATCATTGAACGAGGCCTGACATTTTTGTGTGATACATCCATTTCTATCCTATGATGTCTTTTGAAGAGACATGAGCTATGTCTACTGTTTCCCTTCATAGGGCCAAATAAACATGTTAAACTAAAACTTAGAGACCAAGCGATCTCTAAAATAAAAGGGTTTATTGAGCTGCTAGGAATACTAGACAAAAATAAAAGGACCAGTCCTGGGACAAATTCACTAAGCTATCAACAGCAAGGCCAGAAGCAGTTGGAAAAATATCTCCTGATTTTCAGAAGTCAGGATATTTTCTAATGACAATTAGAGAAGGCATAAGTTGTTTACATTAAACCTAATTATGATTATAGAGAAGAGGGGTGGGGCAGTGCAAAGTGACCAAAGTCCTAGGACAGGAAGATCATCCCTAAGGAAGGAGCTTGTCCCTTCTTGGTTGGTTGGTCTCGCAAGAAGAATGTCATCTTACATTGATGGCTAAACTTCCACATACAGGGAAGGAATGTGTAGAAACTTTTTTTTTCTGTTTTCTTTGTTGGTTTATTCTGAAGCTGTCAGTTAAAAGAATCCTTCTTATCTTTTTCTCTCATCTGTCCTTCTACCTGTAACTAAACTTAGGACATCTCAGAATTCTTCTCTCATCAGTCTCAATGAGTATGTCCACAGAACATGGACCGCATAGGATGTACAACTAGTGAGGGCATAAATAATATAAACCAACAATTCATGTTGGTATCTCTGGATAGTGAGGTAATGTATTGTTCTTTCTTTTCTCTTACTTTCTATAGTTTCAAATCTCTCTTACTCTTATTCCCTCCTCTAATCTCTTTCTCTCTCTCTCTCTCTTTCTCTCTCTCTCTTTCTCTCTCTCTCTTTCTTTCTCTATATATAGTTAAGAAAGCAAACACTATCTGACCTAGTATACATATATTGAATATGATATACAAACTACAATAGATTATAAGATAATATGCCAGTGATTATAGTCACTTTCAAGGTCATAGAGAGAGAAAAAATATATATAGATATATAGATATATAGAATATGTAGAGAGAATATATATTCTCATTTCTCTATATATTTATATTTATTTCTCTATATATTCTCATTCTTTCTATATATTTAACATATATTTTCCTATAGTGAATATAAATATATGAGTACATAACTAGGCATCAAACATAACATGCATTAATGTGAAATTCATCATATACAAAACAAATGTTAATAAAATATTCTAAATTATATTATTTCCTTGTGTGGTGTGATTTTGTGGATTGAGGCTCTTAGTATCTCCACATCCATTGTAAAATGGTCATCTTCATCAAGTTATACATATCAGTCAGAGACTAAAAATTAAATAAATAAATAAAAGATGCACTTAGATTCCCTTCCAGGTCTCTTACTCCTCATACAGCTCCAATTTTTTAGCTTTTGCTTTATTCCATCTTATGCATCCTGAAAGGAATTTTCTGTGCATAATTTTCATCATTTTGGAGTATCTCTTTCTTTGCCTGTATACCAGTGATTTCTTACCATCCAATTTTGAAATCTTCCCACCCTGCCTACATTCACGCATACACTTTGTTTTACTTGTGGACTGTGGGTTTAGTTTCTATTATAGAATGGGGCCTTGCAGTCTCTTTGAATTGAATGCTGAAGAAACTTCAGCTTTAATTAAAATGATAGTATCACCATTTAAAGGCTAAAATACCTACAAGGACACAAGTAATAATGGCCCAGTTTTATATGGCTTAGCAGGCTGGCTATCGCAAGAATGTTTCTTTTGCGCCTGGCTTGCTTTGAGAAAGAGGAAGGCTGCTTTTCTAAAGATATGAATTCTGGATCTGATTGCTTCTGTGAAGAACATTTAAAGAGGGTTAGGCACCTCTGGCTGAAAAAAAAATCACTTCGTGCTAAAAGTTTCATAGTTGACTGCAATGTAAGTCCCGCCAACTTTTCCCAAGCAAACTTGAGCAGGGTTTGCAACATGACTCCCCCAGAGCTGCAATAGGAATAGGACTCGAAGGGACTGCAGTGCATCCCACACAGAACAGCTTGGAACAGCACGAACAGAGGAAAGGAATTGGAGGAAAACAGGCAGGTAATCAAAAGCTCATTTGACCTCCCTACATGCCATTCCCAGTGAATGATCTTGCTTCTTAGATCAACAAGAAAACACAAAGATGACATCCACATGGCCAAATTAGCACTTTTATTCAACTCTGTGCAGAGGCCCCCATATAGGTATGTATTCTCTAGTAATTGGAATTGCCTCTCTTCCTACATAAGCCAATCCTCCCACTATAGTACAGATAGTTTCATGAATGTGGAGACTTTATAGTGTATTTTATTCATTGCTCTATTTTCTATACCTAGAAGACCACTTAAAACATGATAGGCAACAAAATGATATTTTTAACTAATCAATCAAGGCAGTGGTTTCATGTGTAAAGGGAGGAATCCAGAGGATGGTTGGCTGACTACTCAAAGGGTCTTCTGTTTATAGCATGCCCCTTTGCCATGTTGATCTCCATCCAAGATCTGATTCTCAACACTACAAGACCGGAAGTAGTTCAATAGCCAGTCTCCACAATTCACAATCATTAAAATCATAGAAATGAATTTATTTTCTAGTGTAAGTTTATCAGTATAAAATGGGTTAAATATGTTATGCTATAGCCACATTCTATAATTCCTTAATATCTTCTGTTTGAAAAGAATCTTTAATGAGATGTGCTCACAATATGTTGCAAATTAGAGATAAAACAATGGAATAAAGTTATAAAACCATGTAGGCATAAATAATATAAATCAACAATTCACATTTGTTATCTCTGGACAGTGAGTTAATGTATTTTTTCTTTCCTCTTACTTTCTATATTTTCAAATCTCTCTAACTCTTACTCCCTCTTCTAATTCTCTTTGCCTCTCTCTCTCTCTCTTTATCTCTATCTATCTATCTATCTATCTATATAGAAAGTATATCTCTATCTATATAGAAAGTATATATTCACTGTATATACTTATATACGCACTTATATATGTATATATGTACATATATATATATATATATATCAGTTTTAACACATATTTTCCTATAGTGAATATGATAAACATGTACAGAAGTAGGTATCAAGTCTAACATGCATTTTATCATTTCTTTGGCACTTACGTTTCTAATTGAAATATTAACTGTTATTTTCCTGGCTATTATGTTCATCTCTACTTAGTATGTATGTATGCAGTTGGAGTGGTAAATAATAACTACAGAAGAGTTTGGTGATGCTGGAATCAGAACAAAAATCATCATCTTGGGGATGCCATTTTTTGGGATTACTATGACTATATGAACGTGGTGTTTTCATCCCTGCTATGAAGTTACATCTGTCAAACCGTTAGGTACATACAGTCCATAGCCAGGTGTCTTCTGTGTGGATAATCCCATAAACATTGGCACATCTGTCTACTATGAGATCTCCATTTGTAGCTTCTGTGTATGTCTTCCTTTGCTTTTGTTTTTGTTTTTATTTGGTTTGTTTGTTTTTTGTTTTGTTTTATTTTGTTTTTACACCATGCTTCTTCAGGTAGAATCTGGAAAAGTGTGATAGTTTGAGCCATCACAGTGCCTAGATACTTCTGAATCCCAAAAAGGAGCTTGAATGGGACAGAGGTATAATGGACCTGTGCACCATTTAATTTGCATAAAGGACCAAGGTGCTTCCAGAGACAGAACTCATCATCCTAGGAAACCAAGATTAAGCTAAGAATACAGCCTTGGTTTTTAGATGCCACACTGTTCTCAAACAGCAAAAGGGATCGTGTTGCTCTGGATGTCAAGGCTATAAAATACTCTGTAACAAAGTCAGGACACCTCTTATTTTTATATTACAATAAGTTAATAAAATGTCAAATCTATTTTTTGTTAGACCCAACAGATTAACTAAATTCTCGCTGCTTGCTATTGATCTATACTCCTTCCACTCCCGTGGATGCAGCATGAGTCTAAGAGAGTCTTGACTCCCTGCAAGACTCCAAATGCATGGGTGGAATTTCTAGTGGCAGCAGCAACAGTGCCACCAAGTCACAGGCCTCAACAAATACTGTGGGATAAGTCCATTGATTATCACTTAATGTCTGCTCTAGCCAGCTACAAATGGATGATACAAAATAAAATAGAAAAAATAAAGAGCAAGCACATAAAAAAGAACTCTTGGAATCCCCCCCAAATACCTGGGAGCCTATACACATTTATTTTAGACCAGCACTAGAAGATGGAAGAAAATATTAGCCAAACAAAATTTGCAAAACTACAAGGTGTGCACCCAATTACAACCTCACCCTACCCTCATAACTGCCTTCATAAACTAGATGCTAAAGAAAACATTTGCAATTTGCATTGTTCATGCCCCATTCAAAGAGCTGCTCCCATCTTTAGAGTTCCTTTGTTTTCTATTTATCTATATTTTTATACTTCATGCAAAAATGAAGTGATTTAATAATTAGACTTGTAACCAATATTTTACTTGAAGAGGCTAATGTCAAAAAAGAGATGGGAAAGATCCCAAGGAAGGATTCTATTATGTGACAGTGACACTCTGGAACAAGGAGAAGAACAGAGAGAGAGTGCATCTCTGTGCTGCTGGTTGGCAAGAATGGTCTGGGCATTAGAGTCTCAGCAGACAGTGTGTTTTTTAAAAGGAAATGCCTTCTCTTGCCTTATTACTCTGGCTAGAGTCTCAAGTACTGTATTGAAAAGGAGTGGTGACAGAAGACATCCTTGTCTTGTTCCTGTTTTTATGGGAAACTGTCGAAGTTTTTCTCCATTCAGTGTGATGTTTGCTGTGAACTTATTGTATATTGCCTTTATGATGTTGAGGTATGTTCCTTCTATTCCAATTCTCTGCAGTGTTTTTAGCATGAATGGGTGCTGGATTTTGTCAAATGCTTTTTCAGCATCTATTGAAATGATCATGTGATTTTTGTCTTTAGTTCTGTTTTTGTGGTGAATTACATGGATTGTTTTATGTATGTTGAACCAGCCTTGCATCCTTGGGATAAACCCGACTTGGTCATGGTGTATAATTGTCTTGATGTGGTTTTGAATGTGTGTTGCTAGTATTTTGTTTAGAAGTTTTGCATCTAAGTTCATCAATGATATGGGCCTGTAGTTTTCTTTCCTTGAGCTGTCTGTATTCGGTTTTGGTGTTAATGTGATGTTGGCTTCATAGAATGTATTTGGGAGAGTCCCGTTTCTTTCTATTTCATGGAATAAATTGAGGAATATTGGGATTAGCTCTTCCATAAAGGTTTTATAGAATTAACCTGGGACACCATCTGGACCTGGACATTTTTTGATAGTAAGCTCTTTATTGCTGCTTCAATCTCTTTGATTGTTATTGGTTGGTTTAATTTTTTAGGAAAAGAGGAACTGAAACTATCTCTATTTGCAGATGACATGATATTATACTTAGAAGATCCAACAAACTCAACCAAAACGCTTATAGAACTGATCAACAAATTCAACAAAGTGCCTGGATACAAAATCAATCTTAAAAAATCAGAAGCTTTTCTGTATGCCAACCATAAATCCACTGAAAAAGAAATCCAGAAGACATTTCCACTCACGATATCCCACAAAACAATATACTTGGGAATAAACCTAACCAAGGAGGTAAAAGACCTCTACAAGGAAAATTATAAAACATTGGAAAAAGAAATTGAAGATCTTAGAAGATGGAAAGATCCCCCATGCTCTTGGGTAAGCAGAATAAATATCATCAAAATGGCCATTCTTTCAAAAGTGATCTACAGATTCAATGCAATACCCATTAAACTACCAAAGTCATTCTTCAATGACATAGAAAAATCTGTCCTTAAATTCATTTGGAACAACAAAAAACCCAGAATAGTCAAAGTAGTTCTCAGCAACAAGAACCATGCAGGAGGCATCACAATACCTGACTTCAAACTATACTACAAAGCCATAGTAATAAAAACAACATACTATTGGCACAAAAGCAGACACATTAACCAATGGAGCAGAATAGAAGACTCCGAAACAAACCCATGAACCAACAGTCAATTGATTTTTGACAAAGGGGCTAAAAACATCCACTGGAAAAATGATAACCTCTTCAAAAAATGGTGCTGGCAAAACTGGCTAAACATATGCAGAAAAATAGAAATAAACCCCACCTTCTCACCTTGTACAAGAATCAATTCAAGATGGATCAAAGACCTAGAAATCAGACAGAGACCTTGCAGCTACTTGAAGAGAGCATAGGTCCAACACTTCAACACATAGGCACAGGTAAAGACTTCCTCAACAAGACCCCAAAGGCACAGGAAATTAAAATGAGGATCAATACATGGGATTGCATTAAACTGAAGAGCTTTTGTGCAGCAAGGGAAACAGTCAAGATCCTCAGCAGAGAGCCAACAGAATGACAGAAGATTTTTGCCAGCTAGTCCTCTGATAGAGGACTCATATCTAGAATATACAGAGAACTTTAAAGTCACCACTAAAAAAACAAATAACCCAATCAAAAAATGGGCAAGTGAACTAAATACACACTTCACAGAAGAAGAACTACAAATGGCCAATAAATGTATGAAAAAATGTTCAACATCATTAGCAGTCAGAGGGATGCAAATCAAAACTACCCTGAGATTTCACCTAACCCTAATTAGAATGACAATCATTAAAAACACAAATAACAACAAATACTGGTGAGGATGTGGAGAAGTAGGAACTCTAATATAATTGGTGGGATTGCAAATTAGTGCAATCACTTTGGAAAACACTGTGGAGGATCCTCAGAAGAATGGGAATGAACCTACCATATGACCCAGCAATATCATTTCTAGGCATCTACCCAAAAGAACTGAAACCAAACTACCAGATTAATGCATGTGTATCTATGTTTATAGCTGCACAATTCACAATTGCCAAACTTTGGAACCAGCCAAGGTGTCCATCAATAGATGAATGGATTACAAGACTATGGGATATGTACACAATGGAATTTTACGCAGCCATAAAGAAGAACAAAATTACATCATTTGCAGGGAAATGGAGGGAACTGGAGAACATTATGCTAAGTGAGATTAGTCAGTCACAAAGGTGAAAAATTGAATGTTCTCCCTAATATGTGGAAGCTAGATAGAATGGGACTTAGAAGGGACTCCAGACAAAGAAGAAAACGTTAGATGAACAAAGAAGGTGACCTAGCTGAGGGAGTTGGGAGGGGCGCGGAGGGAAACACACTAAAGCACATGATGTATATACACAAACTTATATGACTCAATCACTGAGCATAAAAGGGAGGGAAGATGGAGGGAATAGGGTGGGATTTGAGGGAGGGCTAAATGAGTAATGTGTGCATGTATGATTCTGCTACCCTGACACTTATCAAAATATATAATTACAATGCACCAATAAATGAATATATACAAAAAAGGGAAATGCCTCTTTCTCTCGTGGTTCACTGATGAGGTGAAAATTATCCAAGCATATTTTCTTCGGTTTCTTCTGGTCACCATTTCTGATATTCTCTATTTAGTGTAAAAATTCTCTTCTGGAAACTTTTGGGAATTCCTGCTACAAAGAGTGCCAGATTAGGCATGCACACTTAGGGTTTCATTTCTTTCTTTAACAAAATGTCATGGGGGGATAACACACAGAGTCGAAAGCCTTGTGCAATCACAATCCTTACTGAAAATAGGAATATTGTCATTAATGCACATGACTAGTTTATTAAAGTTATGAAAATAGAGGAATGAACAGTGTTTTTACTTGTGTTTTTTTCTTCTTGCACTAAAAAAATAAATAAATAAACACCTTTGTTTCCCTTTCTGCTGAGTTGCCACCTGGCCCTGGCAGATGCTTTCTTTGTTTAATCCTTTGACATTGGCCATTGCCAACTCATTCCCTGATCTCTCAGGGTTCTTAGCAGGAAAACTCCTTTCTTTCCTGAATTCAAATCATTCAGTCTTAAACATCCATTCCCACCCCCTCCATTTTACTTCCCTTGGTATGACCATCATCCTTCTCCAGAGGACATTAGTAGAAGGGAGTGGAATTCTAAAATCGGGTAATCTGCAAAATTGGCTTATGTTCTTTTAAGAATCACTACCTCACTCTCTGTGATTGGTTTCCTGGTTTAGAGGGAAGCAGTTTAATAAAAGAAATAAGGCCAATTTTCCCTTGGTCTTTGGGGACAAAGAAAACTATAAGAAAAAAAAATGGCTAATGATGTCATATTCATCGACTCATATTAAAATAAAATGGCAGTTTTGCATTTGTCTTCATTTCCTTCCAAATTACACCAGTTCCAAGAATAATCTCTCATTACGATTCCTCTTTTTGTAGGACTTAGAAATTATGTGATGTGGTCATAAGAACAAAAGAGTCTAGCAGGGCATAGTGGCACATGCTTGTAATCCCAGTACTTGGGAGGCTGAGATGGGAGGATATGGGTTCGCAGCCAGCCTCAGCTACTTAGTGAGACCCTGTTTCAAAATAAAGAATAAAAAATAGGACTGGAGGTGTGGTCTGGAGGTAGAATGCCCCTGGGTTCAATCCCCAGTACAGCCAAAAAAGAGAAAAAGAGTCTATGCCCAGCTTATTAGAGAGATCACTCTCCCTATGTCCTCGCATAGCCATAACCGAACATTCCCACCCTCAGAGGGAAGGCGCCACGGTACATGGGACCATACACTATTGTTTTTTAACTTGAAGAGGTAAGAGATACTATTAGCTATCACCCCTTATCCCTATTTCAGATTCATTACCATGTGATCTTGAGCTAATTACTTAACTTCTCTGAATCTTCCCTTCTATAAAATAGGGATTATTAGTAAAACCATACTTCCTATTGGCTGATCATCTGAGATTTAGAAAAACAAGTAAGATCAAAAGCACCTGATGTACAATAGATGCTCAGTAAACTTTAGATCCTGTTAATCTCATGTTTCTTACACGGTCTTTTGAAAGCACTCTATAAAGAATGATTCCACAGTCCTACCCTCTGACCTTATTTCATTGTGTTCTGGTTTGTTCTCAGGATTTACTGCAATAAACAATATAAAGGTAAATGTGGTTTCTTACACAAATTAAGTTCTTAATAGAAGAAGTCATTACTATTTTTATTATTTTTTGCATTATGTAGACACACATTTCCCTCTATTCTCCTGTGTGAGCCTGTTTGTCGGGGAACGATGGCTCTTGAACCAGTTGACTCATGATCTGATGAAGCATCCTATATCACCATGAGAGCTTCTGACCCAGAAGAGTCAGAAAACAGGGAATGACAAGATCTATGGCTTGAAAGCAAGAAAGGTGGAAAGAATTCAAAATTTCTGCCAGTTCTCCTTAGATCTCTGCAGCTCTTCAGGAACATCCTCAAAGGCTTGATGTGAAACGAACAGATGTCCTGCCTTTTAATTTAATTTCTGCTTAATTTTATGCAAGGACTAGCCATTTTTCTTAAGTCATTTTTATTACAGTTCACACAAGAAAAAGCTCTTGCAAGCAATTACTTCATAAAACTTGAGGGAATAATTCACAGAACTTCAGGATTAATAGCAAATGCAGGCATGAATCTCTCTCACATGCCAGGGGAGAACCTCCTAAAATAATAAGCTAAAATCATAGAAGGCTGAAAGAGAGACTAGAGTAGAATCACAGGTCTTTCCCAAATGCCTTATTCTGTCTCCTGGAGAAACTGAGCCTCAAACAATACAAGTGAGATACCCACATTCCACAATCGGTATATATTATCGTACCTGTGCCAGTCCTAGAACGGAATCTTCACAAACACTTGCAGGTGATTATTAAACACTGGGAGTAAAATTTATGTAACTTTCCAACCCACATAAGTTGTCATTGACTAAAATACGACTAAAGATATAAACCCCATCAATACAGTTGAGGGTGGTGAGGAATGACCAATAAACATACATATACCTGGCTTTTAGTTTTTGCAAAACTCTGTATTAACTATGTTGCATACATTTAACCACCTTCTAAGAAGCACCAAAGTATTCTAAACTGACAAGTAAAAAGAGGGGAGGGTCAGTGTCTTTGAATTCAGGTTCAGATATTTCTATTGGCCCCTGGGGTATCCCAAGAGGAAACAGGCAGTTGGGAGCTTACTCTAGCTCTGTTAAAAAAAATGTTTGCTACAGTTCAACATTTAGGATTTAGCTCTGATTCCTTGGAGACCACTATTTCACTTCTAAGATAATTTCCCTCAGGCATACATGGGGAAAAGGGAGTTTTTGAAAAAGTATATCAGGCCAGTCATATTTACTAGAGTGTGAGTATTTTTCAAAAATAACTGAGCTGTCAATAGTCTCTGAAAGCAGGCCATTAGGAGTTAAAATGTAAAATTACATATGGTTGTCAAAAACACAATAAATTGCACTATAAATCTAGTTTGAATTTACTTGGGAGATCTTCTAACGTTGAGAAGTTAACTTCCTTAGAAAGGCAGAATAATTAGCACTATTTAGCCAAAAATTTCCGTCAAGACAATCTAGTTCAACATATAACTTCTATATTTGCAAAGGCCCAGAAGAGTCAAAATCACAGGAACAGGAAAGATGAGAACTCAAAATTTATCACTTCAAATCCAATGTACTTCTTTCACAATGCTGCCTCCAAAATTTTAGCTATGAACAAGATATACAGATACACTTTCCAAAAATGAAACTTTTAAAAATATCAATATTTAAGTATGTAGCATCACAATAGAATCAAGAGAAGAAAAACAAGAATAATTTTTCAGCTTAGTATGGAAACCTAGGAAGAACAGACAAAGTCAGTGAATCTAAGGATATTTGTAACTTTTAAGAAAAAGTACTAATTAATATTATTGACTTTGACAGTGAAGAAAATGATAGATAGGATAACAGACTAAAGACATATTTGATAGAAGGCTGCCTTGCTTACCGCTTCTTATCACCCTAATTAAGCTTTGGAAAGGATGACAAGAGACAGGAAGAAAGTGGGTGGGGAAGGGAATATGTGTAGGTATTTTAAGAGCTCACTGGTCTAAAGGTAGATGTCTGCCACTTGGTTACAGCCAGTTTAGGTAGGGGTGATGTTTAGTTTTGCCGAATTGTCTGTTTTTTTGTAAGAAACAGAAAATATGGATTTTTTGTAACACATCATATTGCCTCTGGATAAAATAAAGCGTATTTCTTAAGGAATTCACATAGGTGACTAGTTTAAGCATTTGATACACTGTTCTTAGCCCATGGCAGTTTAAAATAAAACATGTTAATATTCTGCCAAATAAATGATCTCTTATTTCCCCTCGATGTCTAGAAAAAGACTTCCAAAGAAGAAGGGCAGAAAGCCACAGATGGGAACCAGGAAAATAAGGAGTAAGCAAATGAGAAAATCTGGAAGAAGACAAAATAGTGAGATAGACTCATCTAAAATGGAATGCAGACTGTCCCACTGAGGCAGCCAACTGGATCGGATCCAGCCAACTGCTCACAGTAGCAGAGACTAGTAATAACCATTGACTTTGTCAATCGGCATGATACTGGTAAGCTCGATGGGTACTCTGTCAGTAGTTTGATGTTAGCAAAATGAAATACTTAAGTACTTGGAACAAAAATGAGGTTATAGATTAAACAGAAATGAGGATCATCGCTTTGTGAAACGAAGCTACATGTAACTGTCCACTCTCCTCCTCTGAGGGGTTCCTCGATTTCCTGTGCTAGTTGATTGGGAAGATACTTGACCCATGAATATTACCAAGGATAAAGACCCTGGGCTTTTAAATGATTTTTTAGCTAAAACTGAGATAATGTTAAAGAGATTAGCAAGAATTAAGGAAGGGAAACTGTTTGATGTTATCCAACAGTGGAATATGAATATGATGCTTAAAATTCTAACTTTATCATATTAACAAGTTTTTGCTGGGCAAACTGTAAATGTTCACTGTGTAAAAATTAGGCAAAATCCACATCTAATCCTCATAGCTATATAGAGCTGTGCACCGTCTGTACAACAGGTATGATAATAAGTGTGCAGCAGTCACATGTTGTGATCTATGCTGCATTTTCTCAGGCCAATCTGATTTCAGCTGCAGTCATGGCGATCAGTTCTCATGCACTACAACAGTACTGCATCTAAAACTCTGGCATAGCCTTTTGTTTTTCTACTTCAGATATTTTTTGACAAATGCCCGAGAGCTTGCTCTGCTGAGGTCTAGGATAGTCCAAATATAAGAGAATGGGCATACCTAGTGGCCAGTCTCTGCCAAAAGAAGATAGGAATCATGGACAAATTCCTCTGTCTCTCGATCTTCAATATGAGCATGCAACATGGTACCTCCGAAGCTGCTGGTAGGATTTAAAACCCGTGGAACACAATGGGAACTAAGTCTTTTTCACAGGCTCTGCTTTGTGAGGACTCTAAGATACTCAGAATAACTGGAAAAGTTTTATGAGGTTTGTTAGAATAACATCTGATCTTCAGCACTTACTATGTCTTTTACTAAGTTGCTCTTCTTCGCATCATACCAGGGCATCTCTCCATCCAAAGGTAATTGAAGGATATTTTGAAAGAGACATTCTGGGATTTTAAGAAAAAGCACAACTGGCAGAGATAGGTAGGATAGAGTGGAAACAGGAATCCCCTAGAGGCAGGAGATGATTTCCAAGACAGGGTTGTTTGCTTGTTTTGTATGTGTGTGGGGAGTACTGAGGATTGAACCCAAGACCATTCTACCCCTGAGATACACCCTCAGTCCTTTTAGGTTTTATTTTGAAACAGAGTCTCGCTAAGTTGCTGAGGTTGGCCTCAAACCTCCAATCCTCCTGTCTCAACCTCCCAAGTACTGGGAATAATCCCATGGTGTGCCATATGCTGTCAAAAGAGTTGTGTTCTTACAATGCCTTGACCCTCATCACAAGGTCCCTCAGAGGAGAAATCTTCTGTAGTTCCCACATGGAGGAACTTGGCTCTCCCATGCTGCCCTTTCCAAGCCTTCTGGGTCCTACATCAGACTGTGTGTTCCCTATTGGTCATTGTTTCCTTTGCAGTTTCAGCAGTATTTTTGACGGCTTGGACAGTTCAAACTTGCCTGCCACTTTCAAAGCTGCATACAATGAGGAAACAGCTGAGTGCTTAATTTTATAAGTGTTTTCAAAGAAAAGAGAGGCATTTGCTTCCAGCTTTGTCATTCCTTATCTTAATGAGCCTTAAATTGATAGATTAACCAAGCCAAACTTATAAGATTTTGCTGTTAAACTTAATAAAGGTTTTACAAATGGATTTGACACAGTGTTTGAATGGCCACTTAAAATACTAAATCATATGAGACCAGGGAAGTGGGTTTTTAAAAGAAACATTGGGGGCAATGAAGGGCAAAATACCTTTGTAAAAAATACTTGAAAGAAAATGTTTAAGAGGAGCATACAGTTCGGCATACTGGAAACATAACCTACAGGAGATAAAGTCATGTGATTCATGTGGTTCCTCATATATGGGCCTCCATAAAAGAACTCAAAGATGCTATGTATGGGGAAGGGGAGGAACTGGGGAGAGAGCTGGAGGGAAGCTCACCAAGTGCTGCATGCAGGTATGTCCCTATCACTCTGGACTACATTATGACGTGAGACTATAATGCACAAATAAAAGCATATTTAAAATAAAAAATAAAAAATAGAAGAAAAAGAACTCAAAGATAAAAATAGATTTGGGGCTGGGATATAACTCAGTAGTGGTATAGCAAATGCTTATTATGTTCAAGGCTGGCCTGAACATAATAAAAAATACATAACATAAAAAACATAATAAAAATACATAACATAAAGATAACAATTATTTCTTACCAGTATGTTTTCTAGAATGTAGAAACTGTTAGATGGAAAGATTCTTTGTGCTGCCAGTTTGGAAATATAGATGTGGGCCTGGAGCCAATTACAGCATAAAAAGTACAGAATACAATAGTTCCTCCTTATTGAGTAGGAAGACCCGAGGAACTCGTTGGCAATCCAACTTGGGTGAGGGAAGAGAAGCAATAAGAAAAAAAGTGAACATTTTGAGTGTATATGTCAATTTTTTTTCATGTTGTGGTATCCACAGTTTGTTTTAAAAGCCATATATTTAACATGAAAACATGAATTTTCAAGTTGTGTGTGTGTGTGTGTGTGTGTGTGTGTGTGTGTGTGTATGTGATGTAAACCACCTCCCAATTATGTCCTAACTCCCACATTACCAGCAGAAGCCTGTTCTTCTGCATTCTTCTATACTCCATAAAGTCTATTATACTATACTTTGCTTTCTATGAAAGGGGATTTTAAGGGATCTGCAAATAACACATCAGATACTGGTGCAGAAGCTCTCTACCTTTCCCCCTTTCCTCTCCAAGATCTGTTTGCTGAAATATATCTACTGGGAGACTTCAGATTTTCACAGGGATTGCAGGAAAGGACATAGAAGCTATATCAACTTGAAAAGTATCAGATGCCCCCAGTTCAATTACATGGGTAATAGTAACATGTAAAGATATTATTAGCAGTTTAGCATACACACATGCATGTGTGCATGCTTACACACACACACACACACACACACTATATATATATATATATATATGTATATATATATATAATATAACCAGAAATTAAATTCACACACACAATACATATATATATATATATATATATATATATATAACCAGAAATTAAATTCATTTTTCTGTGACTATCCATAAATATTAGCTGCTAACTATAATGAAATTTGTAAGGGAAAAGGTAGACACATGGACTAAGAGTTAAATACCTAATTTAGTAGTTTCCAAGATCACTGCTGCTTTTATTAAAGGGCTGTGAAATTTATTGGATCTTATATAGAACCCTGCCTCCCTCCCCCCTTGATGACCTCCTCTACTCCAGCAACCTTTTTGACTTCAGGGAACTCAATTTGAGAATCATGAACCAAATTCAACATCATATTTATAGATGGAGAAACAAGTTTCCACATAGAGAAAATGGTTTGCATAGGCATATATACATTAGTCAAGTTTTGCTAGAGGAATAGAACCTATAAGATATGCATATTCAGTAGGGGATTTGTAGAATTGGCTAACTCTTAGAATCTGTAGCCCAAGTGGCTGCCTGCCCGTCAGAGATCAAGAGAACCAACAGCTTCCCAGTCTGAGAAGCTGAAGCCTCAGAACACAAGGGACCAATGATGCAGTCCTTGTCCAAGACAGAAAGAACTGGCAACCCCTGGAGAAGCCGGGCGTGGTGGCGCACACTTGTAATCCCAGTACTTTGGGAGGCGGAGACCATAGGATCCGGGTTCGCGGCCAGCCTCAGCTCTCTTGCTCTCTCTCTCTCCCTCTCTCTCTCTCTCTCTCTCTCTCTCTCTCTCTCTCTCTCTATCTCCTTAGTGAGGCCCTCCGCAACTTCGTGAGACCCGGTTTCAAAAATAAAGTATAAAAAATAGGGCCGGGGGCGTACCACGGAGGTAGAACGCCCCTGCGTTCAATCCCCGGTATCACAAAAAAAAAAAAAATGCCCTGGAGAATCCTCTGGGAGAATTCATATTGAAAGAGTGAGGGTGGAGCCCCAGATCTTCAGGGAGAGCAGCTGCAGCAGATGAACCTGCTCCAGAAGAAGCAAGCTTGCCTTTATGTACCTTCCTCCTTCTTCTGCTCTTTGCTCTGTCTGGACCACAGCCTGTTGGACAGAGCCAGCCACAATCAGGGCAGGACTTCCTCTCACTCTAACTCTTCCACATGTCAATTGTCTCATCAACACATACCAACGTCTCCCAGTTCTAGGCATCTCTCAGTTCATTCAAATTGACAATCCAGGTTAACCATAATAGTATACAAACTGTGAGGGTGTGAGCAAGCTTGGAAACCACAGTGTCCTTGACCCAATACAGTCCTTCCTCCAGGGTCGTGCTATTGCCTTATCCTACATCTTTGTAGGTCATAAAGGATCAACCCAAGGTCCTTTACATTTTTATTACTGCTACTACCCAAACCTCAAATTTCAAATAAGGTTGCTCATACTTGAGTACATAAAATCTCTAAGTGCATGTAGGTTACATTTCTCTTTAAATATATATTATCATTTCACTGCTGCCATCACAACTGTTCCCACCATTACCATCACTATTAGTATCCTCTCTGTTTTGTAAATAATTGAATTGTTATTTCATTTCTTATGAATGGTAGGTGCCAAAGAAGATATTTGGTGTTCCTGGTGGCAGGTGGTGAATGATAATATAAAATTAAGCCAAGAAAGGACTAGGATGCTTTGCATGAAAAAATAATGGAACAATATAGCTCAGAAGAAAAATGGAGGGTATTGGAGTGATGAATGAGCTTTAAGTGGTTCATACTGGCCACAGAAATGAGATGGCAGAAGAAACTTGTAAAAGAAATCTGGACAAAAATGAAATAGGATTAAGCAAAAATTGCCAAAAGAAACAAAATGTGATATAGAAGTTAAAGAGTAGTGAAGGGGGGTGTAATCAGAGTCAGTATTGTGGATATATCATTTTCCTAAATCTTCATTGTCTATCCTTCTTAAAACCATTTATACACTTTGACTAAAGAGTGGTTCTTGACTCAACAAGAGCTTCCAGCAGTCTAGTTTGTGTTTTCCTTGAAGGTGTATACAATGGCAATAATGAAATATAAATAGGGGATAGAAGTCATCTCTTAAGGAGAAGAGGGAGGATAAGAGATGATTGGTACAGGAAAGAAGAGTGGGTACCCTCTCATTCCACTGGGCCCCTCGTGCTTCTTTATGATTTTGTGCTCCATGTCTAAGGCAAAGGAGACCTGTGGTTTATATCACTAATATTAATGGATGTACTGAGGTCTCCAAAATTTTATAATACCAAAATTCATGAAGTCATTAATACATGGAATTTAACATAAACCATGTTTCTTGAGCATACACAAACTGAATGATAAGAAACAAAATTGTCAAAATTATGAGATTAAAAAAGGTAAAAGCATCTATTAAATTCTGAACTTTTTTCAAGTAAAGGATGTGCCCCTATTTAAGAGATGAAAAAAATAGAAGGATTACATTTGGTAACAATATTTGTGGAAATTAGCTGGTAGTTGAGGAATTTAAATAAAATAGCATTTCTTTGGCTGAAAACCAACTATGGCACAAAGCAATGTGAGAACCAGCAGAATAGTCAAACTCTCAGGAATTATGATTATAGAATTTGGGAGACACACCACATTGTAATGTCACTGACTTCTTCTTGATTGGATTTTGAATTTTACTTTCACTTCTAATGCCATAGGATAGTCTAGCAAAACATTTGAAAGTCTGCTACAAATCCTAAATTGCTGGAGAAAAATCATCAATAATCCTTAGGTATTCTGTAAGCTCCCAAAATAGCTTCAGAATCTGTCTCTCCTTGGCGTTACCTCTTCCAAGATGATGGACCACATACTCCAGGTGATGATGTGTTAGAATCTCAGGGTTCTCTTTTGAAACTGTCTACATAACTACGATGCAGCAGCAAATAAGACTGATGTATAAATTTCAGTTCTCTCAGAAAAATACTCTATCTCTCTTATCACAGGTAATGAAGCCCATTTACAGAGAGCAAAAGGCAAACATTCCAGTGAATCAGAATATGCTTAGGAGGGCATTAAGTTAGCTCCCAAATTGGTAACTGTTTATTTTTACCTTTTTCAGGTTTTTACATAACAACCTCACTACTGTGTCCTTAAAGTGGAGCTATTTCTTTTACACCCTTTTAACAGGAGTGTAAATTGGTATATCACTTCTGTAAATCTGTTGGAAAAATGAATCAAAAGTCTACAAAGTGTTCATGTATCTTGACCTAAAAATTCTAATTCTGTTCCTAGGAAATTGTCCTGAGCTTAAAATCAGACATTTCTAGTATTTTATATAAGTGTTTATATAAAATACTACAATGTTTATTGCATCAATTATTGTAATAGTGGATCATTGTAAGCAAACTATATCTACCAAAAGTAAACATAGAATATAAAGACATTATTAAAATCACTTATATGAAAATATTTAATGGTATTAGAAGTGAAATGTAAAATAGAGCCTAGCATAATATATGTAACACTATAGAATAATTATTTCTATATATGTAAAAATACTACATCCATATTTACCATATAATATATAATATAATCTTAATTTGAATAAAATATGTAAAAGAAGATAAGCAGAAGAAAAAAATATAACCAGAAAAAAGTATTTAATTATATTTCTTGGGAGTTGAATTTACAGATAACTTATATTGCTTTTTAAGGTTTTTATATGTGACTATTTCCTTAAACAATCAGAAAAATAGTTTCTATAATTAAAAGTAATAATCATAATATTATGAAGAAAATCCTCAAGATAATAGAATTTCAAAATTATGAGAATATACATATAGACCAATAAAATAAAATGGAGAGGCCAGAATAAATCCCTTTATAGTGGTCAAATAATTTGCCATAAGTATGCCACAATCATTAAATTGGGAAAGAACAGTCTTGAAAAAATGATGGAAAACTTGATATCAACAGGTAAAGAATGAAGTTGAACCTTTATCATACAACACACAAAAAAGTGAACTCTGCTGCTAAAAATATAAACTAATGCAATCATTTGGGAAAACAGTATGGAGCTTCTGTCAGATTCAAGAAGCGCCACCTTCCTTTCTTTGTTAGGAAGGGAGGAAGAAAATCCTGTGATACATCTGTTTCTCATGGATTAGATTCAGTGTAAATGGAAGAATGCTGGGCCTTTATCTTTGAAAAATTTACCAATATTAAAAAATCAAAATTGAAAAATCTCAAAAAAAAACAGTATGGAGATTCCTCGAAAAATTGAAAATAGAGCTCTCATATAGTCCAGCAATTCCACTATTGAGTGGAAAGAAAATGAAATCAGCGTGTCAAAGAGACATTTACACTCCCATGTTTATTGGACCATGTTTGATAATTGCCAAGGAAAGGCATCAACCTAAATGTCCTTCAAAAAGATGAATAGATTTTAAAAATATGGCAAATATACACAATGCAATTGTATTCAGCCATGAAAGTCATATTAAACCCTGTTATTTGAGACAATATATATATGGAACTAAAAGACATATGTTCAATGAAATAAGTTAGAAAGACAAATACCACGTGCTCTCACTCACATGTGCAATCTGAAAACATTGAATTCAGAGGAAATAAGTGTAGAATAGTGATACCAGAGGTTTGGGAGAATTGGGAAAAGCAAGAATGGGTAGTGTATCCTCAACATGAGCAATGCGAAAGTTGGATTTTAAGAATGAATTCTGGTGTTTTATTGTACAGTAAGGTGAAACAATGAACAACAATGCAGTGTATATCTCTAACTAGAAGAGAGGACTTTAAATTTTCTCATCATAAGAAATGGCAAAAGTCTATGATGAATATACTGATTCCCCTGATTTGATCATTACACAATGTATACATGAATCAAAACATGACACTGTACTCCATAAATATGTAAAATGAGATGCCAATTGAAAAAAAGATAGAGATAAAAAATGGATCAAGGACTTATATGTAAGAACTAAAACTATAATACTCTTAGAATAAAACATAAGGGAAAACTTCATGACTTGGTAATAATTCCTCAAATATGGCATAAAAAATATGAACAATGTGAGTAAAATTTTTAAAAAATGAACCACACCACAATTAAAACTTCTGGGCATCAAAGAACACAAACCACAGAGTAAAAACCTAACTTCCAAATAAGAGAAAATATTTGCAATGAAATGTCTGAAGAAGAATTACTATACAAGATATATAAGAAATCCTATGAATGCAAAAACAGCAACAACAACAACAAAAGGTATGACCTGATTCACATTGTAGCAAGACTGAGTATATATTCCACCAAAGGTAAAATTCTTATCATCTTGTTGGTTTTGTTCTATTTCTCCTATCTCATCTTTTTTTATTACAAAGTTAAAGTTATACCTATTTTATTTTATTTTAAGTGTGCTTTTACTGGTGTATTATAGTCTCACATCACAATTTGACAGTAACATACATGCAAACATGTCCCCCCTCACCTCCCCCCAGTACAGAGTATTGAGATTGACATTGGTATATTCTCATATGTACACATGGTCAATGGTATCTTTATTTTCAGATGACATGCTATTATATCTAGAAGACCCAAAAAACTCAACCAAAAGACTACTAGAACTGATTATCAAATTCAGCAAAGTAGTGGGATACAAAATCAACCTAAAAAAAACCAGTAGCTTTTCTATATGCCAACCATGAATCCACTGAGAAAGAAATCCAGAAAACAATTCCATTCACAAGAACCTCAAAACCAATAAAGTACCTAAGAATAAACCTAACCAAGGTGGTAAAAGACCTCTACAGTGAAAATTATAAAACACTAAAGAAAGAAATTGAAGAAGATCTTAGACAATGGAAACGTCTCCCTAGCTCTTGGAGAGGCAGAATAAATATAATCAAAATGGCCATTCTACGAAAAGTGATCTACAGAGTCAATGCCATCCCTATCAAAATACTAATGTCATTCTTCACAGACAGAAAAACCAGTCAAAATTTTCATATGGAGAAACAAAAGACCCAGAATAGCCATAAGAACCCCATGCAGGAGGCATCACAATTCCTGACTTCAAATTATACTACAGAGCTATAGTCATAAAAACAGCATGGTATTGGCACAAAAACAGGCACATAGACCACTGGAACAGAATAGAAGATACAGAAACAAATCCACACACCTATAACCAATTGATTTTCAGCAAAGGTGCCAGACACATATGTTGGAGAAAAGACTTTTCAATAAAAGGTGTTGGGAAAACTGCTTATCTATTTATAGAAAAATGGAACTAAATCCTTACCTCTCACCCTGCACAGGAGTCAACACGAGATGGATCAAAGACCTGGAAATTAGACCAGAGACTGTGAAGCTATTAGTGGAGGGCATAGGTCCAACACTCCAACATAGAGGCACAGGTAGAAACTTCCTTAATAGGACCCTCAAAGCTCAGGAAATTAAAACAAGAATTAATAAGTGGGATGGCCTTAAATTAAAAAGTTTCTGTACATCAAAGGAAACCATCAAGATCCTAAAGAGAAAACCTACAGAATGGGAGAATATCTTTACCAGCTATCCCTCTGATAGGACTACAAGCTATCCCTCTGAGGACTAATGTCTAGAATATACAAAGAACCTCAGACTCATTTTTTACATACAGATAATAGCTGTAATATCCTAAGTAGCTAAAAAATAGAGTATATGACAATTAATCTGAATTATCAATTTGATTAGATTGAGAGATGCCTAGGATTAAGACACTTCTGGGTGTGTTCATGAAGATATTTCCAGAGATATTTGGCATCTGTTACAGAAAATTAAGGGTGAATTCCTGTCCTGAATGTGGGTATCACTGACCAGGCTGGGGGACCAGATGGAAGAAAAGGCAGAAGAAGGAAGAAATGGTGTGAAAGAAAGTTCAATTCTTCTTGACCAGATGCATCTATCCCTGCTGTTTTCTCCCAAGTACATCAGACTCTAGCTCCTTCACTCTTCCAACTTAGATTCTCATCAACAATTCTCCAAGGAGTTTCTAGGCCTTTCCATCTTATACTGGGACTACATCATTGGTCTGTCGTGTTCTGAGTCTCCAGCTTCTTGGATTGAGCAACTACTGTTTATCCAGCATGTGGATGGCCACTTTTGGGACTACCCAACTTCTGATTATATAATCCAATTTTATAAACCCCATTTCTAATATATGTATCCTGTCGGCTCTATCCTTTAGAGAACCCTGATGAATAAAGACTTTGGTGCCAGGAGTGGGGTAGTGTACAATTCCACTGATATGAAGTATCTTGAGTAGTCAAATTCACAGAAAGTAGAATGGTGGTTGCCAGAGGCTAGGGACCTAAGGAAATTAGGAGTTGTTTAATGGTTTCAGGGTTTAAATTTTTAAGATGAAAAAGTTCTGGAAATCTGTTGCAGAACATTGTGAATGCTGTTAACACTACTGGATTGTACACTTAATAACAGGCCAGATGTCAAATATTATGATATGTGCACTTTACCATATTTTTAAAATAAAAAGAGAGCTGTGTGCTTGGTGGGCAGGGACAGCTTCTCTGATGCAGGAATTTGGGAGAAGAGATCAAAGCAGGAAGACGTAGTCACAGAGGGATTGGAAAGTGCTTTTCAGGAAGCAAGAACATGAATTGAGGGGCTCTGAGTTAGGACCAAGTGGGTGTATTAAATAACATCAATGTGCTGGGGCATAAAGAAGCAAGTGGGGCCATAGAGGTGAAGCCAGAGAAAGTTGCAAGGTCCAAATTGTCCTACATTGCTAGACCATGCAAGGAGACTGGATTCAATTTTAAGAGTAATGAAAAAATCAATGGAAGATTTTGAGAAGGAAGCTGATCTGATCTGATTTAATTTTTTGAACTCTTGCTGCTGTGGAAAGAGTTTTATGAGAGTGAGAACAGAAACAAGGACTCCAATTAGGAACTCTTTTGTCATCTAAAGTCAGAGACAGAGGTGCTCTTGGGTGACTTGGGCAAGTCACATCTTTGTACAGGGCCTTAGAGAACACAGACCTTTAATTCTCTTTGGGAGTTGGAAAAACCAAGATGTATTCATGTAATAAGTTTCCACTTCTACACAGGAATAGAGGGGACTGGAAAAATGTAAAATGCTGGCAGAACGAAGCTTAGGAAAACATTTCTCTTAATGGATTGTCCTGTCTTGTTTCTGCCCCTGGCATGCTTGTTCGATACAGAAATTCATATTTGATCATTTTCACTGGGAAAGAGTTTGGAATCAGCATTGTAAGGAATGCTGTCATTTCTCATCTCCCTGTTTTTGACATAAATGCTATGTAGTTGAGAAGGCTGTGGGTTACAGCTAAGCAGAAAAGGGGCAGGGTGACTAAACTAGAGACTCTAAAATCATCCATGTGGAACTTCTACTTTTTCTAGTTTTTAGTAAGCTCAGTGCAAATACTCAGAAAATGTACAAAATTGATATTTGAATAAAACTTGCTTCACAATCTAGATCTGACACAGGAGTCATTAGCTTTGCAAAATGTTTAAGTAAAAGATAACAAGGCTATTTTGTATTTCAATTCCAAATTTGTCACAGTTGTATAGTTATTGAAGAAGTATAGTCAACCCTCCATCATCACAGGCAGCTTCTCTTGATTCAACCAAGTGTGGATAAATGCTTTTGAAAAAATTGGGTTTGTACTTAACGTATACAGACTTTTTTCTTGCCATTATTCCCTAAACAATACAGCATAACAAATATACAGTAATTGTATTGATATGGGTATTAAAAGCAATCTGGAGGTGATTTAAGGGAGGTGGGAGGAGGCATGTATGTTTATGCACAATCTCTGCCTTTATATAGAAGGGACTTGAACATCTGTAGATTTTGGTATCTGCGGAGGGCGTTGGAACCAATCCTCTGTGGATACATAATGGCAACCACAGGTGGCTTCCTGCATAAACTGTTTGGAGACATAAAGGACTTCTCAAATTTGGAATTTCAAGTAGAGAAAGGATAGGAGATAGGATTGTAATGTTAATTCTGTCATTAGTTGGCTTAATCACTAGGCCTTCAGAGGTGGTCAGCTCCCTTAATTGGACTTTATTTTCTTTATCGTTGAATTGACATTGGACCCACTTGGAAAGATTATACCCAAAAAAATGTATCTTTTATCAAAATCTACCTCAGATTCTGTGGTAGATCTTCTATCTACCACAGATTTTGTTGCTTTAGAGAGAAGACAGAGAATCGGTCTCCTCTTCTCTTTCTTTTCTTTTCTTCTTTCCTCTCCTCCTTTCCTCTCCTCCTCCTTTTCCTCCTCCTCCTCCTCCTCCTTCTTCTTCTCTTTCTCTCTACCTCTACCTCTATCATTCTCTTTCATTTTCTTTAGGCAATTCAGTGTTTTACCAGGTTAGGATTTCCACAAAGTCCTTACCTACCCCAGGCTCTAGAATTTATTGGTTCCATGGTATTCAATAGTTTCCTGTGGTACTCAGCTAACTCTGAAGATGCCATCTGTTAAAATCTTTAGGTTGCAATCCACAAGGAATCATATCAGTTTTCTTACTTATTTGGAGTTTTTCAAATGATTAACAGGGAAGAGATACAGGCATATTCCTTATGAGGATTCAAGGATAAAAAAGATTAAACAACATCATACATGTCCTAAAGACTGAAACTTGTCTATGGAACAAGAAGTTCCTTTAGGATCCAAGCAGCCCCAAAGGTTTAATATGTCCATGAGGAATGGGGACACTTTCAAGGAACTGGCAGCTTAAAGGAGGCTCTTTGCTCTTACGCTTGCCTTGTGCATGGGTGGACTCTGACCTTTGGTTCTACAACTCCGTGATGTCAGTATCAGCTTCTTTGTAACATTTGAGAATTTCTTCACTCTAGTTGCCACATGGTTAAAAGGAAGGATGTGTTTCCGGACATTTCAGCCAATTCACCATGAAGGGGGAAGGGGAAATAATACTCTTTTCAGAAATTCTCTTTTCTTCATATCTATTTCTATTAATAAACCCATTTTCTCTGTCTCAAGTCTCAATATGTCATACATTTTTTTCACTTTAGTTATGATATCTTCTTACCATGATAGAATACACCCATTCCATTTATTCAAGAAAAAGTTAATAATTATATTTGTATCCTATTTCTCACCAAATTTTCCAATTGTTGTCCCATACTTCTCATGCCCCATTTGGTTAGGAAGAAGCACCTAAGTTCTTGATAGTATAATGCAACGAGGAGTTGCCAAGGGAGACTTCTAGGAAATCTCCTTAAAATGTAGTGTTATTATGTGTTTGTTTTTATTTTGTTTTTAATTATGCACATTGTTTTTCCAGGAGAAAACTATATTTTAAGGAAATTAAGTAATGGACTTATGCTACTCATTCAAAGATCCTACTTTCAATAGCAAGGTCTGGTCAGCACTGGTTGGATATTACTGTCTTTCTTTTTCTTTCAGGTTTCTTCCTAGAACCTTAGTGGAAATAGTGCTCAATATATGTTCCATGACCACAAAACAAAATAGTCAACAGATTCTATATTTTAAAAGAACCACATGTGGCTAATTAATCCTTAATTAATCAAGATGTCTGAGTGTCAAGGAGACTTCTCAAAGCCCTATTAAACAACTTCAGTTTCATTCATCAGCTGTTTGAATACTTTATTCCTACCCATAGGGATGTCCACTACTCTATTCTGTGAATCTGGGATAGGATAAAAATGCATCAAATATATTGTCTCTGTCCCTTTAAGAAGAGCTCAGATGAAGACTTAAGGTGAGAAAGTTTTAACAACTTTTGTTTTGCTTTCTCAATGTCTGTTGTTTAGAGTTGCCTCATAGACCAGGTTGATGGGGGAGAAATAAGAAACTAAAAATAAACACGGTCTTCCATTCGCAGGGGTAATGCAGTCACATAAGTCAAAGAGGCAGGTCCTATGAAGTCCTCTGCGATTCCTTGGGGTTTCTGTCTCATTTCACCAGCTAGCAAAGAGCGAAACAGTAGGATATATATTTTTCAATTAGGTTGTCGATATTTTGACCAAACAACCTATTTATAACATTTAGGATTACGGTTCTGTTTGTGAGAACCACTAGAAGCTGCTGTGTCCTGAAAGTCAGTTAGGAGACTGGAAGCACCATGACTTAATAGAGTGTAAGAACTTCTTTCCCAGGCTTCCTCTGCCTGCCCATCATGTAAGCATGACACACCCATCATCTAGCCTGATCACTGTGAGAAAATGCCCACCTCTGGACATGACCCCTACGACTACTGCTACCGATATGAATTGTGATTTTTAAAATGGGATAAAAACTGGAGATACCGAGTCTATTCAGAGAACAGTATTTATGAATAGGACATCAAGATCAAAGTTCTACAAGGGCAACGCATAAAATACTTTAATGCAAAATAGCACTTTGTTTTTTTTTTCCAGAGTGAAAGAAGAACTGGCTTATCGATCACTCTTTTCCACCCCAAAATATTATTTAAACCATGACCATAACTCTCCTATGCTTTGGGGGAAAGAATATAGACTTTGGGATCCTGCAGATCTAGTTTCAAATCTAGACTTTTGTTTTTTCTTTGTTAATATATTATCCTGAGTAGGTCCCATAAGTCCTGAGCTTCATTTTCTTTACCTGTAAGATACATGTTGATATTTAACACAAATTATTAGAAAGTGAATAGAAGTGAGTGGATAGAAGTGAATGTACATTATGAAATGGAAAACGCCATACAAATATTAGCTACTATTGATATTGAAAATCAACAGTCTCCCATGCTACAATGACAGAAAGAGAAATGTATATAGAGGTAGAGAAGAAAACACACACAAAAACATACACACATACACATGCTAAATGAATTATAATTTTCTAACAATATTATTAATGGTTTTACTGAGCTTAAACTGCTGAGCAGCAATTGATCCTTGGATAAGAATATAAAGGGTCTAAAACAAAGAAGAAAGAGAATCATTGTTTCATAGTTACATAAGGCAAGAATACATTTTCTTTCATTATAGAAATTTTCTTTATTAGAATTATCTTCTCAATTAATAAAAGCTTTCCATAGTCTTTTAATATTTCTGTTACTTTAGGTTTTCATGAAGTCCCAATGGGGACAATTACATCCCAAATTATAATTATCCAGTGTAATTAAAGTGGCTTTGTTCTAACTGGGCTGTGCTTATATCAAATCCCCATCTGAAAAATGGAGATTGTCAGTGTCCATAATCAATTGACCCAAATCATAGAGAGGCTTCTGGAGAACATACACATACCAAGGAAAAAAGAAGTTTAAGAGGGGTCCCAAGAAAACTCATTTGATGGTGCAGTGTCAATTATCAGAAATGTGAAATAGGGATATTTACATACTGCGGCTATTTAACATCTAGATAGAATACCTTAAGAGAAAGTTGCTCAGAAGCATTCGTTAAAATGCTAGAGTGATAGAAAATAATAGAAGGACAGAAGAAACTTCAAAAAGATATTTCCTTTCTCTTTTACTTCTCTTTTTTTCTTTATTTTTTTAAAATTATGATGCATGTGGCCCACTGACTGAATGCCATGGCCATACCTCCCACTGCCTAGCACTTTAATTCCTCTCCAGTACAACTGGTTTACCCAAAAAAAGCCCAGACTGCACCCAAAGTGTTCAACATCTGCTAGAGCTGTTGGCTACCATCTAGAAAACCCCAAAAGTCCATCTGATACTTCAACTCAACTTTCCTGCTACTTCAATGTGTCTTCTTCGACTTGATCTCCTTTCATTTATTTACTTTTCTGGTAATTTTATTTTATTTTATTTTTGCTTTTTAATTGGCAATAAAAATTGTATACATGGTGGAATGATCAAACCATGCTAATTCGCATATCTATCACCTCACGTATTTATCATTTCTTTGGGGGTAAGAACATTTAAAGTCTTCTCATGTAACAAAGCCAGGAGCAGAGTGACAAATACCATATGATACCACTAATATGTGAAATGTAAAGAAACTGAGCTCACAGAAATGCAGAGTAGAAGCCGGGCGTCGTGGTGCATGCCTATAATCCTAGTACTTGGGAGGCTGAGACAGAAGGATCGCAGGTTCGAGGACAGTCACAGCAAGTAGTGAGACTCTCATCAACCTAGTGAGACCCTGTTTCCAAATAAAAATAAAATAGGGTTGGGGGTGAAGCTCGGAGGTAGACTGCCCCTGGGTTCCATC
>PVJS01022359.1:6358-30704 GCA_004027185.1 Glis glis
TCTGTTAG
This sequence comes from Glis glis, assembly GCA_004027185.1. Taxonomy (NCBI): domain Eukaryota; kingdom Metazoa; phylum Chordata; class Mammalia; order Rodentia; family Gliridae; genus Glis; species Glis glis. Next base: position 6,367 of record PVJS01022359.1, read on the forward strand.
AATTCATGTTAATAGTATAAAAGTCTTATAAAATTCAAGTCAATTATGATTAAAGAAAAAAGACCTTCAGAAAGCCAGGAAGAGCTGGGCGTGGTGGCGCACGCTTGTAATCCCAGTACTTTGGGAGGCGGAGACCGGAGGATCTGGGTTTGCGGCCAGCCTCAGCTCTCTCTCTCTCTCTCTCTCTCTCTCTCTCTCTCTACCTAGTGAGGCCCTCTGCAACTTCGTGAGACCCGGTTTCAAAATAAAGTATAAAAAAATAAATAGGGCCAGGGGTGTAGCACGGAGGTAGAACGCCCCTGGGTTCAAACCCCGGTACCACAAAAAAAAAAAAAAAGCCAGGAAGAGAAGGTGAATTCCTTAATTTGATGTAGGTATCTATTGAAAATGAGAAACCATATTTATCAGAAAAACATGGAACGCATCCCCTTTCAGAACAAAACCAAGATAACGAGGCCTGCCTTCTATTCATCATTTTACTTGAGGTCTTAGTCAATGCAGAAAGATAAGAAAAAGAAACAAAAGATATAAGGCCTGAAAAAGAAGCAATAATATAGCCCTATGTGCAGACAGGATTGCATATAAAGGAAGTATTCTTACATATGCAGATAAAGCTTAAGTTTGTGGAGTATAAGATCAATGTACAGAAATGAATTAATACATATAACAAGAGTTAGAAAATAGTTTTTTAAAAATAACATTTATAATAGCATCAAAAACATCAAATACCTAAGAATAAATCAAACCTCAAAATATGTGCATCTCCCCAAAGATAAATATTAATTACAAAGTGGAAAATCATAACATATAAGGTAGCACACATCACCTTAAACCAAATAATAGAAAAGTTTTGCTTAGTACATCATACCACTTTGGTTATATTCCTGCCAAAACATAAAATATGAACCTCACTGAGAGAAAATATCAGGCAAACCTGATTTAAGAGGCATTATACAAAATAACTGGCCTAATTGCTTCAAAAATGTCAAGGCCATGAAACGCAAAGAAAGATAAAGAACTGTTCCAGATGACAGGAGACTAAAGCATATGACAAGTTATCTTAGATTTACCTTTGCTATGAATGCCATATTGGGGACAATCTGTAAAACTTGAATACGGTCTACAGATTTTATTTAAATAATAATACTGATAACTGTTACTTGTGATCAGCTAAGAGAACAATTCTGTTATTAGGAAATTTACCCTGAAGTGTTTAGGAGTAAAGGGGCAGCATGTAAGCCTGCAACTTACACTCAAAAAGTTCAGGAAGCCAGGCATGGTGGCACAAGCCTATAACCCCAGTACTTGGGAGGCTGAGAAAGGAGGATCACAGGTTCAAGGCCAGACTCAACAATTCATCAAGACCCTCAGCAACTTAGCAAGACCCTGTTTCAAAAAACAAATTTTTGTGTGTGTGTGGCACTGGGGATTGAACCCAGGGGCATTTTACCACTGAGCTACACCCCCAGCCCTATTTTTTATTCTTTATTTTGAAACAGGGTCTCACTAGTTGCAGAGGACCTCACTAAGTAGTTGGGGCTGGCTGCGAACCTGCCATCCTATCTCAGCTTCCCAAGTACTGGGATTACAAGTGTGCACCACCATGCATGGCCAAAAAACAAATTTTTTTAAAGGGCTGGGAGTGTACCTCAGAGACAGAAAGCCCCTGGGTTCAATCTCCAGTACCACAAACAAACAAAAAAAAGTTCAGGAAAAAGCAGCTCAGTGCTAACATGCTTGCCTAGCATATGTGAGGAACTGTGTTCATTCCTCAGTACCACAAAAAAAGAATGAAATTAAAGCAAAGTAAAAGAAAAAAATATAAGAATAATACAGAGAAAACTGTAAGACAGTAATTAGATAAATTAACAACGAATTAGTAAATTAAGCAATACACTATGATCCCAGACAAGAAGACAACACAGTACATGGCAATTCTCTCCGAAGTGATTTCTAGGTTCAATGCAATCCCAATTAAAATTCCTGTTTCAATATATAAAAAAGACCCTGTTTCAAAATTAAAAAAAAAATGCGGGGGAGGGGCTTGGAGGTATAGTTCAGAGGTAGAATGCCCCTGAGTTCTACCATGACTTCCTTGAAAACAAACTCAGATGAACAAGAAATATATTTGAACTTCTTTGCTCCATCCCTTCAACCTTAGGGTAGAAACTTCTCCCTAATAAGCCAGGTGTGGTGGTGCACACTTGTAATCCCAGTACTTGGGAGGCTGAGACAGGAGGACCGAAGGTTCGAAGCCAGCCTTGGCAACTTAGTAAGACCCTGTTTCCAAATAAGAAATAAAATTGGGCTGGGGGTATAACTTAAAGGTAGAATGCCTTTGAGTTCAATCCCCAGTACCACAAAAAAAAAAGAAACTCCCTAAAACACAGCCTATACTTCCATACACACTTAAAAGAATAATGAATAAAAGTAAAGGTAATATAACTGTGTTTCTGTTCAGGTAATAAGTTTCCAACTCTTCTAATAATGCTGAAAAATAATAAGTGATAATGAAAATGGTCATAAGTAGGTAGACCCCAGATGTTAGCAGAGGGGTTTTGTATTCATTGTCAAAATAATTGATTTTATTATTCTCAGCCCAAAATCCTGTCTAATGAGATATCAGATGCCATCTCAGAGGTGGAAACTACTACCTCTATAAAATATTTCATGATGAAAATAAAGAATTCTATACTGTGACCATCACCAAAATACAGAACAAGAAAAAGAGAGGAATGTTGAAAATCTCATTTAACAAGTCTACTTCAAGGTCCTAATTTCACAAATTGGGTTACCAGTTCAGTGAATCCAACCACATGATCCATAGAATATTCCCCATTCAAAATCAGAACCAGACCTTATGCCTGTAGGCTATTTCCCCAAGGACAGAGAAAACTAAAACCTTAGGAGAACACTAGAAACATTTTGAAGAAAAGACTAAAAAGCTATCTATGGATATCAAAGACTATCATTTGTTCTTTTGTGAAAAGCTAAATTTGCAACAAGTATATTTCAGGGAGGTGCATAAAAAGTCAGAATCCTTGGTCAAACAGAGAGAATCTGTTTTCAACTTAAGAGATAGTAAGTACAAAAATAATGGATATGGGGCAAGGAAACAAGGGCAGATGGAAAACAGGCTTACAGGGGAAAAGGAAAGAGGAGAAAGGAAACTTGATTCGAGGGATGGGATATCAGAGCATGAAAAGTCTAACAACCACAGCAACAAACCAGTAGAAAATGTTAAGTCATGTAGCACAATTAAACTAAATGAACAGCAGGCAAAGAGGAAATTAGAGGAGACTTGTAATAATCACTATATTAAATGACTTAAAGATAAATATTTTTCTTTCTACTTTACTTTCTAAACCTGCTGGAGAGAAAGGACTTAGAAAAAAAGATTCTAAACCGGGTGTAGTGGCGCACACTTATAATCCCAGTACTTGGGAGGCTGAGACAGAAGGATTGCAGGTTCCAAGTTAGCCTCAGCAACTTAGTGAGGCTCTCAGCAACTTAGCGAGACCTTGTTTCAAAATAAAAAATAAAACAGGACTGGGGGTGTAGCTCGGAGGTAGAATGCCCCTGGGTTCAATCCCCAGTGCCACACACACAAAAAAAAAGGTTCTGTGGAAGGAGCAGAAATAAAATACCATCATCTTGAATATAATGGTTAAGAAAAGGGACAGAAACCAAGATAAATCCAGAACAACATAAAGCTACTTTAAACTTAAGAACATTAATAAATGTAACTGCATTTCAACCCATCCTTAACTTTCAACAAAATGCCCAGCCATAATTCAGATTCAAACTGCAAAGGAAAATATGTTTATGAAAATTATGTCAAGCTAAAGGACTGCGAAACCCATTTCAAAGTTCTCTCCATTATCCTTCCTGCACTTTACAAAACTCATCCCACTTTAATATTTGGAGTAAGGTTACTCAGAATAATTAGTTTCACTCAGAACTCCAGCACAAGTCCTCATCTGTCCATGTGTGGTTTAGGTGAAACCATGCAACTCCATCCCTTTGTCTTGTGTTATCTTGAATAGAAACGGTTTCTCTAAGTGACACTAGAAGAAATACATGCAATCTGAGTTATCACGAGCAAAGATCAACATGTCAACTCCATGTTGGAGGTGGAGGGATTCAGATGGTATTCCTCTCACACGACTGAATGGGTCTAATTCTCCAAGCGTATCCTGTGCACTTGTGCATATACTGTGAGCCAAGCACACTGAAGAGTCACCATTCCATACACACGATGTGCACTCCTCCTGACAGAAGGGCCTCGCCCTTGTACTTCATGTATGACATTAACTATTCACTGTTTCAAATTTTAAGAAAACCTCTCTTCCTCCCTGATGTTTTCCACCATAACCCTTCTCAGGATATGGTAACCCTTCTGCAATTGCTTTTTAACTTCATATATAGTACTAGTTTCTCCCTCCTGTTTTGTATTTTGTTGTTCAATTTTAATCCTTCCTTAGCACCTAAGGACAAGAACCATGTCCTGCTTGTCCATAACCATGCCCTGCATGTCCATAAACAGCTAGCATCCAATACATCATAGGAAATTATTAAATATTTGTTGATTGAAGCCAGGCGTGGTGGCGCACATCTGTAATCCAAGTACTTGGGAGACTGAGACAGGAGAATCACAAGGTTTGAAGCTAGCCTCAGCTATTCAGCAAGGCTTTCCACAACCTAGTGAGGCCTTGCTTCCAAATAAAAAATAAAAGCTGGGCGTAGTGGTGCACGCTTATAATCCCAGTACTTGGGAGGCTGAAACCAGAGGATCCAGGTTCACGGCCAGCCTCAGCTACTTAGTGAAGCCCTCCGCACTCAGTGAGACCCTGTTTCAAAATAAAGAATAAAAAATAGGGCTGGGGGTGTAGCTCGGAGGTAGAATGCCCCTGCGTTCAATCCCCAGTACCAAAAATAAAAAAATGAAAACAGGGCTGGGGGGTGTAGTTCAGAGGTAGAATACCCCTGGGGGTTTCAATCCCTACTACCACAAAAAATAAAAAAAGGTTGATAGAACAGATGAATAGTGAATACCCTCTTCAACCCAAATGGCTAAACATAGCTATGAATAATCTAGTCTCAAGTGCTAGGATTATAGTTTCTGAGAAAGCAGATGTGTATCATTATTAATTCATTTCTACAAAATTTCAAAACTAGGATATACCTTAATCTGTCTCTGTAAATAAAAAAAAAACTCAAGATACACTTAAAGTAGCCTTTACACATTGTATATTAACAATGTTCTATTTTAGCCAAATGTGGTGATTCACACCTGTAATTGAAGCTTGGAGACTGAGACAGTAGGATCACAGGTTCAAGCCCAACCTCGGCAACTTAGTGAGACTCTGAGCAACCCTAGCAAGACTCTGTTTCAAAAAACAAAAAAATAGAGCTGGGCCTGGTGGCCCATGCTTGTAATCCCAGTAGTTGGAAGCTCAGACAGGAGGATCAAAGGTTCGGGGCCAGCCTTAGCTACTTAGTGAGGCTCTCCGCAACTTAGTGAAACCCTGTTTCAAAATAAAGAATACAAATAGGGCTGGGGGTGTAGCTCAGAGGTAGAATGCCCCTGGGCACTGGGGATTGAATTTGTTTTTATTTTGAAAAAGGGTCTCGCTAGGTTAATGAGAGTCTCACTATTTGCTAAGGCTGTCCTCCAACCTGCAATCCTCCTGTCTCAGCCTCCTAAGTACTGGGATTACAAGTGTGCGCCACCACGCCCAGTTTCTAAAATGCAAATTTTTTAAAAAGCATATTTTTAGTAAGAACTTATCTACCAAACAGAGTCAAATGACAGCCTATCAGTAAAGAGAATGGTTTAATAAACCATACTGTATATGGACTACAGAACACCATGCAGCAATTAAAAACAGTAAAGTGAGCCAGGCATAGTGGTGCACGCCTGTAATCCCAGTACCTGGGAGGCTGAGACAGGAAGATCACATATTCGAGACCAGCTTCTGTAACTTAGTGAGACCCTGTTTTAAAATAAAAAACTAAAGCCAGGTGTGGTAGCACACACTTGTAATCCCAGTACTTGGGAGGTTCACAGGAGGATCACAGGTTCGAAACCAGCCTCAGTAACTTAGTAAGACCCTGTTTCAAAATAAAAAACTAGGCCAGGCGTGGTGGCGCACGCTTGTAATCCCAGTACTTGGGAGGCTGAGACCGGAGGAGCAAGAGTATTTGGGAGGCTGAGACTGGAGGATCCGGGTTCAGCTATTTAGTGAGGCCCTCCACAACTTAATGAGATCCTGTTTCAAAATAAAGAACAAAAAATAGTGCTGGGGGTATAGCTCGGAGGTAGAATGCCCCTGGGTTCAATCCCCATTACCGAAATAAATAAATAAATAAATAAAGCCAGGTGTGGAGGCACACATTTATAATCCCAGTACTTGGGAAGCTGAGATAGGAGGATCGCAGGTTCAAAGTCAGCCTCAACAACTTTGTAAGGCCCTCTGGAACTTAGTGAGACCCTGTTTCAAAATAAAGAATAAAATTGGGCTGGGGGTGTAGCTCAGAGGCAGATGCCCCTAGGTTCAATCCCCAGAACACAATAATTAATTAATTAATTAATTAATTAAATAAAACAGAGCTGGGGGTGTACCTCAGAGGTAAAACACCCCTGAGTTCAATCCCCAGTAAAACACACACACACACACACAAACACACACACACACACACACACACACACACACACACATACACACATACAAGTAAAGTGGATTTTTACCTTAACTATCCCAATCTGGTCTAGAATTTATATTTGGAGAAAACTATTTCTTAAAAAATTTTATTGGTACATTGTAATTATACATGATAGCAAGATTCATAGACATACTTCATATGTGCACATAAAATTATTTGGTCTGTTTCCTTTCCTTATCTCCCCTTTCTTTCCCCAGATCTCCTTCTACTACTTGAAGAAAATAATTTTTAAAAGAAATTGACAATATATTCACATTTAAAACTTATGAAGAAATTATTTACTGATTAGACATTTATTGAACATATGTGGGGTGGTGGGAGATTGCTCTGGGGCATTCTACCTCTGGGCTATACCCCCAGCCCTTTTTATTTAGTATTTTGAAATAGGGTCTCTACGTTGCTAAGGCTGGCCTTGAACCTGTGATCCTCCTGTCTCAGTCTCCCAAGTACTAGGATCACAGGCACGTACCACCACACCCAGCAACATTTATTGACCATATTTTACAACAGGGCAAAGTACTAGTTCCTGAAGACACAAGAATAAAACCTATTGAAAGAGAAAGACAAGCAAATACAACCATATTTAAAGTGCTACCAAAGCATTCATGGGGGGAGAAGGGTAAAGGACAAGGACCAGGACACAGGACAAAGAATCCATTTCGAACTGAGTATTAAAAGATGAGCAGGCAGGGCATGGTGGCCCACGCTTGTAATCCCAATACTTGGGAGGCTGAGACCGGAGGATGTGGGTTCACGGCCAGCCTCACCTACTTAGTGAGGCCCTACGCAACTTAGACCCTGTTTCAAAATAAAGAATAAAAACTTGGGCTGGGGGTATAGCCCGGAGGTAGAATGCCCCTGGGTTCAATCCCCAGTGCCGCCAAAAAAAAAAAAAAAAAAGATGAGAGGAATGAAATCTTAAGGCAATGATACATTCCATAAACACAAATCACCACTGTGCTTTACATATCAGGATTCAAACTGCCTTCTAGATGTTACTAATTACTTTTATTAGAAATACATTAGTCAACTCCATTTAAAAGCCATTTTCCAAGCCGGGCGTGGTGGCACACACTTGTAATCCCAGTACTTTGGGAGGAGGAGACCGGAGGATCCAGGTTCGCGGCCAGCCTCAGCTTGCTCTCTCTCTCTCTCTCTCTCTCTCTCTCTCTGTCTCGCTCTACTTAGTGAGGCCCTCTGCAACTTCGTGAGACCCAGTTTCAAAATAAAGTATAAAAAATAGGGCCAGGGGTGTAGCGCGGAGGTAGAACGCCCCTGGGTTCAATCCCCGGCACCGCAAAATAAATAAATAAATAAATAAATAAATAAATAAATAAATAAAAGCCATTTTCCATTAACTTATATGATTTTTTATCCCTCAAATACATTACTAATGAGTAGGCATCAAAATTGTTAATAACATTAAACAGTAACTGAATAAAACTCAAGACTTGCACAGCCTAACTGGAAAAGGAGTGGATTATTTTACAAGTCATATACACCTCCTGACCTGTATTTGGCAGGCTGTTCCCAGACTGTGAACAGATAAGCAGCACGGCTCTCAAGGCAGGAGACTGATCTTTGGCAAAGCAGGCAACCACCCCCAAGTGCTGCTATCCCCATACACCACCCTCGGACCAGACAAGGTAGGTCTGGAACCTGAGAAGGTAATTTCCAATCTGGACAGTTGCCAACACATCTCATTGGAAGCACCCAGGGACAAAGGCCAACCCAGACTCCAATGCCGGGAACCAAGGCAACAGTTCCTTCTGTATGTGTTCTGGACTCAGAGGTGACCTGCAAGCTTTCTTCCATACCTTTTACCTCTTACACACAAGAATTTGCTCTGCCCAGTTACTATGTAGACTCTAACCTTACCAGCTGCAACACAGTAACTGCAAACTCCTAGTCCTAAGAGGATCGTATTTATTGGAGACAACTCATTAGTCTATTGGGATATAACTAAGTACTACAAAAACAGCACCTTCTTTCCAATGCATAAACAATATATCAAAGTATAATCCTTATATCTATATCTAAAATAATTCCCCATCTAAACTGCCCAAGTTTTTACTCACATTTCACAAAAGGGAGGGGGGCTAGAAGGTTAAGGGGAGGAATTTGTTTCCTTGAGTTCCCTTACTAAGGAAAATTTCTAAGAAATAAAACATAAAATTTGAGCTAAGTATGGTTCCATGGGCCTGTAATTCCAGTACCTGGAAGGCTGAGACAGGAGGATCACAGGTTCCAGGCCAGTCTCCCCAACTTAGTGAGACCCTCAGCAACCTAAGCAACCTAGCAAGACCATTTCAAAGTTAAAAAAAAAAAAGGAGCCAGGCGTGGTGGCACACGCTTTTAATCCTTGGGAGGCTGAGACAGGAGGATCGCAGGTTCGAGGACAGCCTCAGCAATTTAGTGAGGCTCTCAGCAACCTAGTAAGACCCTGTTTCCAAATAAGAAATAAAATCGGTCTGAGGGTGTAGCTCGGAGGTAGAATGCCTCTGGGTTCAATTCCCAGTACCACAAAAAAAGGGGGGGCTGAGGGTGTAGTTCGGAGGCAGAATGCCCCTAGGTTTCAATCCCAGTACCCCCCAAAAAAGAAGAAAAAACCCATAAAATGTGAACTATTATTTAAGTCATTCCTTGAACTATAGAAGATAACTGTTACATGAAAAGTAAAAACAGCCATGTTGCTTCAGTATATTTCAATAATTAAAGAGCTAACAGACACATAAAACATTAAATTACATTAATTCTCTAATAGAGGCAAAAAAAGATCAATGGAAACTAAAAGGATAGAAGCAGTTTAGAGGTAGAAGGCACAAGAATGCATGGAAAAAAATACCAAAAATAAAAAATAAATTTATTCAAAATACTGGTTATGTGGAGTGTATCAATTGTTTAAATTTGTATACTTGAGGCTATATTTAATATAAATTTATTAAACTAAAATATAAAATATTACGCTATCATGCTTTTAAGTTATATTAATCTTGGGGAAAGACACATAATTCAAAAGCATTTCACTATGTCAAAACAATTTTAAAACATTTATAATACCTATTATATATATAAAACACCGCCATAAAAACATATTTGTTTTGGTATATATGTGAACATTCATCTACATAATTCATTAAGCAATCATTAGGTGGGGCTATGGCAAGGTGTTACAGACATAGTGTAAGGATAATTACTCGCCTTTATACAAGAACAAAGGTCAGAGAACCCAGGAATCATAAATTCCAGATCTGGAAAGGAAATTTCCCAATCAACTTATAAATATAAAAATGCATTTAATTGTTATGCCTTCCCCAAAAAAACCTAGTGATTATCTCTATGTAGAAATATCAAAGATTCTTATTCACTTCATTTTGGTTATATAGATTTTCCATAATGAACAAAAAACAAGTTGATTTTTTTTGCGAGATTGTTTCAAAATAAAAAATAACACAGGGCTGGAAGTGTAGCTCAGAGGTAGAGGACCCGAGTTCAATCCCTAGTACCACAAAAAATAAAACAGACAAACTTATATAGTATTTATCCATAGTTTCACTTTCCAAGATTTCAATTACTTGCAGTCAATCATGGTCTGAAAATATTACATGGAAATTTCTAGAAACAATTCTTAAGTTTTAAATTCTACATTGTTCTGAGTAGCATAATAAACTCTCTCACCATAATGCTCCATCCCACCCAGGTCATGATTCATCCTTTGGGCATCATGTCTATCCTGTATACCAACCTACTCATTAGGCACTTAGTGGTCATCTGGGTTACCAGATCATCTGTAGGGATATCACAATGCCTGCGTTCAAATAGCCCTTATTTTGCTTAATGATGTCCTTTAAACACAAGAGTAGTGATGCTGGCAATTTTATTATAGTATATTGTTGTAACTCCCCTATTTTATTATTATTGTTGTTAATCTTACTGTGCCTAATTTATAAATTAAACTTATTAGAGATATGTAGGTATAAGGGAAAAAACAGTGTATATAGTGTTCATTACTCTCCACTGTTTCAGGCATCCCTGGGAGTCCTAGGAATGTCACCCTCTCAAAAAAGGCAGGATCACCAGATCCCTTTCCTACCTCATGGAATCAATTTAAATATTTTCTACAAGTCAAGTAAATATATTTTAAAAACCCAATTCTTTGAACAGGGTAAGTGAACAATATGCTTTAATAATCAGTAATACATATTAAAAATTTAATATCACAGTTCATATACTGTCTCAAAACTTTAGCACTTCTGGGCTCCAGGTATAGTTCAATGGTAGAGCACTTGCCTAGCACAGGCAAGGCCATGAGTTCAACCCCCTCGCTACCAAAAAAAAAAAAAAAAAACTTAAAGCACTTCATTACTTCATTGAAGGCCCCCATATTGCCTCTGTCCTATAAAAACTCATGATGACCTAAGCTATGTCTACCTGAGGTGGGGAACAAGGGAATAAGGTATAAAATTCCTCAGTACTCTGTCTCTCCAAGGGAAAACACACCTGGAACTTGACCCGCCCTGTGGGAAACAGAATCTAAGTCTAAAAAATATTGGCTTAAGGATTTATAGCTTCTTGCTTGCTTTGGCAGAAGACTGCCTTTCTTGAGGGAACTGAAGATAGTGACCTCCATCGCTATCTAGGCTGTTTCTTCCTGTTTTCTACACCTGTTGTTTGCTTTGCTTAAAGGTATAAGACCGCTTAAGGAGGTTGCTGGAGACAGCAGCCTCTGCCCCTCTTGCAAAAACTGCCAGATAACAACTTATCTTCTAAAGCATTCCTAACCCAATGCTCTACTCCTTAGCCAGAGACAATGATTTGGTGACATGGCCTGAGCTTTGTTCGGGGAGTTTGGCTCTCTTGCCTTTCTCCCCTCTCACCTCTTGGAGACCAAGAATAAAGTCTCAAGAGCATTTATTTCATCACGTCGTCCCGGGCCCTGCTGGTACAGAGCCCAGCACCCATTTTGACCAGGACCCAAAACCCTTTTCAGAGATGACTTCCCCACATGTGTTCTTTTGGTCTCATTTGTTTCCAACACTTCCAGAACAAACATGGTCCACACTATTTGAATTGGTTTAGTTGTTTCCTCATCACTACTTCTCTTTACCAATAAGGTCAGTAAAACTTTCCTAAAATGAAATGTTTTCTTTACATTAAAACCTGTATAGTCAAAATGGAAAATTTTTTCTAGTTGGACTATGAAAGTTTAGAGAAACTAGGCTATTTATACTAAAAAAATAATTTTAGTCTTTAAGTATGTGAGTGGTAAGGATTAAAAATGTGTTTGCAAGATGGACGTGGTGGTGCACACCTGTAATCACAGTACTTGGGAGACTGAGAAAGGAAGATCACAGGTTCGAGGCCAGCCTGGGCAATTTCTCCAGAAGATAAAATATAAATATAGAGCCAGGCATAGTGGTACATCCTTGTAATTCCAGTACTTGGGAGGCTGAGACAGGAGGATCACAGGTTCGCAGCCAGCCTCAGCTACTTAGTGAGGTCCTCCGCAACTTAGTGAGACCCAGTTTCAAAATAAAGAATTAAAAAAGAGGTCTGGGATATAGCTCGGAGGTAGAATGCCCCTGGGTTCAATCCCCAGTACCGCAAAAAAAAAAAAAAAAATTGGGCTGGGGATGTAGCTCGGAGGTAGAATGCCCCTGGGTTCCAAACATCCCTGGTACCACACACACACAAAAAAAGAATGAATTGAGAAAGAGGACCCAACACGAATATTTCAGCTAAAAAAAAAAATGTGAGGATGTTCCAAAGTGATCCACTCGTATGGGCAGGGGACAAAAACTTTTCATTTATTTCAGATTTTATTCTGATGTCATTAAGGATGTATAGAAAGCAAAATTATCAGCAAGCTTAGAGGAAAAGACAGTTGAGCCTGGGACCTAATTCAATATATATAGACACATATTCAAAATATTTTTACATTGTTTTAATATACAGTTTTCCTGAATTGCAATAGCACATAAATTTAAACAAAACTGTTCTTTTTGGGGGGAGGGATAACTGGGAATTGAACCCAGAGGCATCCTACCTCTGAGCTAGCTACACCCCCAGTACTTTTTATTTTTTATTTTCAAACAGGGTCTCCCTAAGTTGCTGAGGGCCTTGCTAAATTGCTGAGGCTGGCCTCAAACCTGCGATCCTCCTGTCTCAGCCTCCCAAGTATTGAGTTATAGGAGTGTGTCACTACACCCAGCAAAGACTGTTCTTTATTTGGAATCTTACCAAAAGGCGTTTTTCATTCTGGGATAATGTTACGAAGCAATGTTACTCATGGTATTTGATTTGCCAACACACCTATGCATTAGTCTAATTTGTAGCTGCTGCATTCATGATTATTCTACCTAAGGATGTTAGCACCTGATTACTTTATCCTACCTTGACCTACAGGAATAACTGAGCCTTCACATACTAAAACACATAATTTAATATATTTAATTACTATAATTAAGACATAATTAATAACTTCCTTTTATGTACTATATTAATTTTATTTATGTGTATATATGTATATAGCCATATAAAAATACACACATAAGTTATATCACCTATTAACTTTAGTACAGTAAAGGGGATATTATAAAATAATTGTTATGAAAAGGAAGCAATAAGTCTAACAGAATAGAGAAGAAGCAGTAAAAGAGAGCAAGACCAGGCCAGAAACCTGAAGAATGATGATCAATGAAGAAAAAGTAGAAAGGTAAAAAATACCTTGGCGGGCTGGGGATGTGGCTCAGTGGTAGAGCATTTGCCTAGCATGAGTGAGGCCCTGGGTTCAATTCCCAGCACTGAAAAAATAAAACAAAGGGAAAGTGCCTTGGGAGACAGTACTATGCCAAAGGAGAAAGGAACCTGAAGAGAAAGAGGCTGTCAACGGCATGAAGCAGTTCAGAAGAGGATGGTAACAACTGAAACTAAGTCAATGGATTTGGAAATGGGAAAGGCACTGCTAATTTCTGAAAAGTTTCAGTGTAGTCAGTAAGGGAGTAAGAGTAAACAGAGAAAAAACAGAAACAGCTAACATAGCCTTCTCTTTCCAGGAATTTAGATTAAGAGGTAGAAAAATAAAACAATGGAACAAGTAGATGGCAGAATTAAGAGAAAATGTTTCTATGTGTTTCTAATTTTTGTTGTTTAAGCTAGAAAAGACTTCTGAGAGATTATTTCAAATGTATTAAGACTTAACTTCATTATACACACCTAATTACAACTTTTAAAAATATTCTCTGTTACAGCCGGGCGTGGTGGCGCACGCTTGTAATCCCAGTACTTTGGGAGGCGAAGACCGGAGGATCCGGGTTCGTGGCCAGCCTCAGCTCTCTCTCTCTCTCTCTCTCTCTTTCTCTCTCTACTTAGTGAGGCCCTCCGCAACTTCGTGAGACCCGGTTTCAAAATAAAGTATAAAAAATAGGGCCGGGGGTGTAGCACAGAGGTAGAACGCCCCTGGGTTCAATCCCCGATACCACAAAAAAAAAAAATATTCTCTGTTACAAACAAATGTTTATAGATGGTGAAATTATATATCTGGAATTTGATTCAAAATCATTCATAGGTAGATGAAATACTTATACAGAAAAAAGGCTAAACAAGTTTAGCTTAAATTGATCATTTGAATCTGTATGATGGGAACATGGTTCATATGTTCTCTCCTTTTCTGAATATGCTTAAGACTTTCCACAACAAAATGATTTTAAAAAGAAATACTCTCTAAGTCGGGCATGATATCACACACTTGTAATCCCAGTACTTGGGATGCTGAGACAGGAAGATCACAAGTTCGCAGCCGGGGGTATAGCACGGAGGTAGAACGTCCCTGGGTTTAATCCCTGGTACCGCAAAAAAAAAAAAATATCTCCACCAAGGAATTTTGACAGTATCAATATACAAAAAGAAATGCTTATTTCCAGCTGGGCATGGTGGCATATGCCAATAACCCCAATACTTGGGAGGCTGAGACGGAGGATTACAGGTTTGAGCCAGCCTCAGCAACTTAGTAAGACCCTGTTTCAAAATAAAAAATAAAAGGGCTGGGGGTGTAGCTCAGAAGCAGAATGCCCCTGGGTTCAATCCCTAGTACAAAAAAAAAAAAAAATATATATATATATATATGCTTATTTCCTAGTCATACCTTTATATAAAATGGGTCTCTTTAGCTGTATGTCCCTCATCAAATCTAACCTTTCTAAACCTCAGTTTCCTCAACTTCTTATTAAGGACTTAGAATTATTTGAACCCTGTGGTAACGTCTAATTCTAATATTTTAGGCTTCTTCTATAATGTCTAGCCTATATGAAACCTGAACACATTCACCACTAAAGTAGACAACTACTTAGATCGGCAATTCTCTCCAAGCATGATCTTCTGAAGTCAAAACTAATTTTCCTAACAATACTAGGGTACCTGCCTTTTCACTGTGGTTACCTCTGCACTAAAGACATAGAAGCAATGAAGGGCAAAACTTCTAGAGCAGAGCTTTAGCTAGTATCACGGCACTGACAGGTGAACCAGAACTCACTACACGTAGAGCAGAAAACAAAAACAAGGCACACTGTTTTGGGCGGAGGGCCTCACTAATTAGCTGAGGCTGGCTGCAGCCTCCCAAGTACTGGGAATGCAAGCGTGCGCCACCACGCCCAGTCTTCTCTTACTCAGCGTCCTGACTGCCGTAAGTTGAGCGGCTGTCCTCTGCCACACCCGGCTGCCATCATGTTTCTCTCTTTCTCTTTTTTTTTTTTTTTTGTGGCACTGGGGATTGAACGTAGGGACATTCTACCTCTGAGCTACACCAACAGCTCTATTTTATTCTTTATTTTGAAACAGGGTTTCAATAAGTAGCTGAGGCTAGCCTCGAACCTGTGATCTTACTGCCTCAGCCTCCCAAATTCTGGGATTACAAGCATGTGCCATCACACCCAGCTGCTGCCATGATGTTTCTACTTAGAGCCAGCCAACCGTGGACTTAACCTCTGAAACCATGAGCCCAAATAAAATTTTCCTCCTCTAAAAAAAAAAAGACACTGCTTTATTGAAGAATGCCCTTGATGAATCACTAAAAATTATTAATTATATCTTGATCTTTGAATATATGTTTTTAATATTCTGTATGATGAAATGGGAAGTGTGCATAAAGCGTTTCCATTTAAAATATGACTTTTGCCTCAAGGAAAACACTTGTACTAATGTTTTGAGATGTAATCTTAAGCAACTGCCCTTTTTTCCCCATGAAAGGCCATTTTTACTGGAAACAATTAACTGACAAACCACGACTATCCACCTGAGCATTTGGCAAACTATTGGGATTTTTGTTGTTGTTGTTTTTCTTGCTTTTTGAGTGAAATCTGTCATTTCAAGGAAAACAGCTGAGCCGGGCATGGTGGTGCATGCTTATAATCCCAGTACTTGGGAGGCTGAGACAGAAGGATTACAGGTTCACAGCTAGCCTCAACAATTTAGTGAGACCCTGTTTGAAATTAAAAAATAAAAATACGGCTGGGGGTGTAGCTCAGAGGTAAAATGCCCCTCGGTTCAATTCCCAGTGTCACAAAAACAAAACAAAAGGAAAACAGTTGAGTATACTTGTTGACAATGGTAAAACTCAAACTTTTAAGTGAAAAGTACAAAAGCAGAACTTATAGATGTTTCTAAAAAGATAAGAATATGATTTTTAATATTACATAAACCTGGAAGATCTTCATAACTCAGTGAAACACTGTGTTCCAAATGACCACTACATTGAGTTATAAAATCATGCAAGGGTAAAAGATTCATTCAAAGTGCAAAATGGACCAATGAACTGTAATTTAACAGAGCACAAAAAGTTCACTGATACTCTTTTAAGATTACCCCTTGGAACTTTAAGAAATCACCACTTGCTGGGCATGGATGAAAGATCAAAGAAGAATACATACAGTTATCTGAAGAAGTCAAATAAATACTTCTCCCTTTCCCAGCAAAGAATTTGTGTAAGGCCAAATGTTCTTCACATACAGTACTTCAACCAAAATAACATATAGCAACAAACTAAAAACATAAAGAAATATGGCAATTGAGCTATTTTCTATTAAATTACACATTAAAAAATTTTCCAAGGCTGGGCGTGGTGGCACACGCTTCTAATCCCAGTACTTGGGAGGCCGAGACCAAAGGATCCGGGTTCGCGGCCAGCCTCAGCTCTCTCTCTCCCTGTCTCTCTCTCTCTACTTAGTGAGGCCCTCCACAACTTCGTGAGACCCGGTTTCAAAATAAAGTATAAAAAATAGGGCCGGGGGTGTAGCGCGAAGGTAGAACGCCCCTGGGTTCAATCCCCAGTACCGCAAAAAAAAAAAAATTTTTTTTCCAAAATGTAAAAGTATGCCATTCTTCTCACTAATTCTTTTGAAAATACTCATTTTTCATAAAATGTTATTTCTATTAATATGTTATACATTTATTATTGATGTTTTAAAGGGTAAAATAATTTTTAAATTGCTAAATTTTAATTTCTAATACAATAAATATCCATAGATATAACCACATCAACAAAATCTTTATGGATTCCTCAATAACTTTTTTTTTCTTTTTGGTACTGGGGATTGACCCCAAGGTCATTCTACCTCTGAGCTACACCCCCAGCCCTATTTTATTTTTTATTTTGAAACAGGGTCCTACTAAGTTGCTGAGTCTGTCATTGAACCTGCAATCTTCCTGTCTTAGCCTCCCAAGGACTAGGATTACTGGACTGTGTCACCATGCTGGGCTACCCCCAAATCTTTTTATTTTGAATTATGAAACAGGGTCTTGCATAGTTGCTGAGGCTCTCAATAAATTGCTAAAGCTGGTCTCGAATCTGCAACCTTCCTGTCTCAGCCTCCCAAGTGCTGAGATTACAGGCATGCGCCACCATGCATATAACTTCTTTACATTATCTATGTGCCACTGCAGGCAACTCAATAATTTTTAGGAGTGTAAAAGAGTCCTGAGAGCTGACATCCAACTAATCCACATAAAAACTTACAAAACCGGGAGTTAGGCAGTTCATACCTTCTAGTTACTCATTATCCAGTGAAGATGGGAGAAAGTAAAGGACAGCACATACATTACATAATTTGTGATGGATGTTATAATACAGGTATAATTCCAAATACTAATTTTGGAAAGGCTACTTTGAAAGAGTTAATTCAAGCAGGTCCTGAAAGATGGGCAAGACTAACTCATTCTAGACAAAGGGACTGTTTGAGCAAAACTAAGGAGATAGGAAAATGGGATATGTTTGGAGGACAGGTTGATGGGCCTAGAGCACAGATTGGCAGAGGTACGGTGGGTGTGGTGGTGCACACCTATAATCTCAGTACTTGGGAGGCTGAAACAGGAGGATCACAGAAGGTTCAAGACCAACCTCAGCAAGTTAGAGAGACTCTCAACAACCTGGTGAGACCCTGTTTCAAAATGAAAATTACAAAGTGCTGGGAGGTATAGCTCAGAGGTTGAATGTCCCTGGGTTCAATCCCAATACCACCAACAACAACAAAAAAAAAAGAACGGCAGAGGTATGATGAGAGTTGTGGTCGAAAAGTAGGCCAACATGAGGTCACAAAGGGTTTTGAATTCCACAGTAAGAGTCTGGATTCTATAAGGTATTCATAAAGAGCTACTGGGGATTCTTACTGAGAAGAATATTATAGTCAGTTCTACTTTGAAATATAATCCTGTAATTCAAGTCCTTGGGAAGCTCAGACAGGAGAATCTCAAGTTTGAAGCCATCCTGGGAAACTTAAGCAAGAATCTGTCTCAAAATAAGAAATAAAAAGGGCTGGGGGTGTAGCTCAGTGGTAGAATACCCCTGGGGAGGGAGGGAGGGAGGATGGATTTAATCCTGCTAGCAACGCAGGATAGATTGTGAGGAAACAAGCCAAGTATAGGGAGACATATCTGGGAGGAATAGTAATAAGGCCTGCATTCAGAAGGCACAGAGAATGAAGATGAACCTGCCAGAGGCAGAACAGGGCTGGGAAACTGACAGAATCTGCCAAGTAAAGAGGGGAAAAGTAAATGCAGGTTCTGAGCAGAAACCCTCTAGGGAGGGTTTAGGGAATAGTGGTGCTATACGGGAAACAGAAGAGCCAAGTTTCTGAAAGGAGAATAATTTGATGGGAATGTGTGAAATTTAAGATGTCTAACAAAATAAGAACCAAGTGAGTAGAGCCAAGTGGCAAGCACAGGATTGTATAAGAACATGAATGCAAAGGCAGGGCAAGGGAAAGAAACAGTAAAAACAAAAGAGGCTAAGTCAGAAAGTGGAAGAGCGCCACCAAAGCTAGGAGGAGTTATGGAGGATTAACTGGTCAACAGCTGAAGAACTTGGAAAAGAATAATGATCTAAATTAGGCCACTGGATCTATTAATTAGGAGTTCACAGAGTAGTCATTGTTAAGTGTTTAGGGACAGAAGACAGATCACAATGAATCTAGGATTCAGGCCTCGTTAGCCTGATATTAGGTACAGAGAATATTTACCAGGGCTACTGAAAATATGTTGTCCACATAGTAGTTTGTATGCTTTTCGACTTAACATTTTTTTTTTTTGGTACTGCAGATTGAACCCAGAGGCATTCTACCTCCAAGTTATACCCCCAGCCCAATTTTATTTCTTATTTGGAAACACGGTCTCACTAAGTTTAGAGGGCCTCGCTAAGTTGCCGAGGCTGGCTTCAAACCTGCAATCCTCCTGTCTCAGCCT
Source organism: Glis glis (assembly GCA_004027185.1). Classification (NCBI taxonomy): domain Eukaryota; kingdom Metazoa; phylum Chordata; class Mammalia; order Rodentia; family Gliridae; genus Glis; species Glis glis. Next base: position 25,822 of record PVJS01022359.1, read on the forward strand.
CCGAAGTACTGGGATTACAAGCGTGTACCACCACACCTGGCTGACTTAACGATTTTTTTTTTTTTTGGCAGTACCGGGGATTGAACCCAGGGGCGTTTTACCTCCGAGCTACACCCCCGGCCCTATTTTTTTATCCTTTATTTTGAAACCGGGTCTCACAAAGTTGCGGAGGGCCTCACTAAGTGGCTGAGGCTGGCCACGAACCCGGATCCTCCGGTCTCAGCCTCCCAAGTACTGGGATTACAAGCGTGTGCCACCACGCCCAGCTGACTTAACGATTTTTAAATAATCTCTCTAAAATGTATCTATTTTCAGGGGCTTTGTTTCAGTCACATAAAAAACTGATTTTAGCACAAATAGCAGAACACTAGCATTTACCTCATGAATTTTACAATACAAAAAGAATTTATTAAGCCAGGAGTGGTGGCACGTGCATATAATCCTAGTACTTGGGAGGCTGAAACAGGAGAATCCCATGTTCACCACCAGCCTGAGCAATTTTTGGAGACTCTCAGAAACCTAGTAAGATCCTGTTTCAAAACAAAAAAATAAAAGGGCTGAGGGTTTAGCTCGAAGGTAGAATGCCACTGGGTTCAATCCCCAGTACCACACACACATACACCAAAAAAACAAAATTTGTTATAATTGTACTTACATAAAGCTGGACATGGTAGCACATGCCTGTAATCCTAGTACTTGGGAGGCTGGGACAGGAGGATCGCAGGTTTGAGGCCAACCTCAGCAATTTAGCAAAACCCTGCTTCAAAATAAAAAGGACTGGGGTTGTAGCTCAGAGGTAGAATACCCCTGGGTTCAGTCCCCAGTACAAAAAAAAAAAATTGTACTTAGATGGCCTGAGATCACACATCATTAAATTATACTAACCCCAATCCATAACATAAACCTTTCAATGTTCAACGTATTGACTTACTTGGTTGTCCTGAAACTGATCTAGGAATCTAATACTCCCCCCTTCTTAAATATGTAATAAATTTTGTGTGTTCTTTTCCGTTTAAAAATAAAAAACACTAATCTATGTTAATGTTATATGCCAAACAGCTGGATCATAGAGAATAAGACCAAAGTACATGATATTCTGGACCAGTTCCAGAAACACACCATTAATAAATAACAGCCCACTTTCTGCTGCACTAATAGCACCATATGCAACCATCAGGCTATCTCTATTTCTGCTAAAGACTCATTAAAATTGTCAAATTAAACAACTGGTTTATAAATTCCTAATTTATGCTGCCTTCCCTTCCAAAAAACAAATTTATCGGTAGAATGTATCCTATGAAATATAAAATTCTGATAGAAATATTTTTTTCTGATTTCTAAGACATCTGTAGTGACATTTAGTCATATGGTCAAAGTCATTCATTTCCATCCTCCTTCCCCCCCCGCACCTAAAAGAAAATCTTTCTTCAATTTACATAAACCTCTATTAGCCACTGGAATGCATGGTGGCCAATTTTATGCTCTTGGTTCATCTGTTTTCTCCATCATTTCCGGGGCCAAGGCAAGCCATAGATTTGTTTGAAATCCCAAGCACCATCATAATAGATAAATAAATCAACTTGGTCTTTTAATCTTCAATATCAACAAGGATGAACGGGAAAAGCAGAGAAACTAATACATTCCTCTTCAAAACACACACATATTCTTTGTTCTTGCCTCAAATACTAAGACAGCAAATCATGCCCACAAAACAAAACACAGCTGGCCCATCTAATTTTAGAAAAAAAAAATAACAAGGAAGAAGAGAAAAATTCTCTCTGGAATAACTCAATCCTCAAATCATGGAAATTTAAAGAACATAATTCGGAAAAACCAACAACCTCAATTCTCTCCTGTGGGATACTAATTCTACCAGTATCAAATCAAAATAAACAAAATGCTCTTTTTTTTGAGGTACTGGGGATTGAACCCAGGGGCATTTTACCTCCGAGCTACACCCCCAGCCCTATTTTTTATTCTTTATTTTTGAAACAGGGTCTCGCTAAATTGCGGAGGGCCTCACTAAGTAGCTGAGGCTAGCGGCGAACCTGGATCCTCCAGTCTCAGCCTCCCAAGTACTGGAATTACAAGCGTGCGCCACCACACCCGGCAAATGCTTTTAAAAGATCCTACAAAAGTCTGCAATCTTTCCTTATGGGGGAAAAAAAGGCAGCTGGGCATGGTGGTGTACGCCTGTAATCCAAATGCTTGGGAGGCTGAGATAGGAGGATTGCAGGTTCGAGGCCAGCCTCAGCATTTTAGCAAGACCATCAGCAACACAGCAAGACCCTGTTTGAAAATAAGAAATAAAATAGTGCTGGGGTATAGCTTACAGGTAGTTTGCTCCTGGGTTCAATCTCTAGTACCACTGCTGCTGCTGCTACTACTACTACTACTACTAATAATAATAATAATAATAAGGAAAAGGAGGAGGAGGAGGAGGAGGAGAAGAAATTAATAGCCTACTTACAGAGAAAATATCTAAATGTATGAATCCAAGCACAGGTGCTATTTGATTCCAAACTTGTTTCTCATTTTCACAATAACCTTTTTAAAAAGACAAGCTGAGAAACATGTATTTTTTTAAATCTCAATTATATGCTGGGCATGGTAGTGCATGCTTGTAATCCCAGTACTTGGGAGGCTGAGACAGGAGGATCACAGATTCACGGCCAGCCTCAGCAACTTTGTGAGGCCCTCCGCAACTTAGTGAGACTCTGTTTCAAAATAAAAAATAAAATAGGGCTGGGGATATAGCTCAGAGGTAGAATGCCTGGGCTCAAGCCCTAGTACCACAAGTTAATTAATAAATAAATCTAAATTATAACATTTATAACCAGAGGTATCCTTTATATTTCATACTAAATTCTCATAGCCAGATGTTTATTTGACTAATTTCCTCAACCCTAGGCAATATGGCTCTTCCTTTTCTGAAAGCTGTGAGTCAATTCTTGGTCTTTTTCCCTGAAACCCTTTAGAAAAGAAAAAAACATATGAACCATAATCTAATTATTTTGGGGGAAGTACTGCTTATATACTAGGATTCTTTATGCCATCTCTTTGAGGAAAGAAACCCTTCTGTGTGTGTGTGTGTGTGTGTGTGTGTGTGTGTGTGTACGCGCGCACGGAAGGGTGGGGGGGCCACTGGGGATTGAACCCAGGAGCATTTTACCTCTGAGATACAACCCCAGCCCTTTTTATTTTTTGTTTTGAAACAGGATTTTGCTAGGTTGCTGAGAAAGTCTCACTAAATTGCTGAAGCTGGCCTCATACCTGTGACCGTCCTGTCTCAGCCTCCCAAGTACTAGAAACTCCTTCTTTTAGTAACCCTCAGGAATTTATCCAAAATAATGGACTTTTTACCATAATTAAGATTAACTAGGGGGCTAGGAGGGTAACTCAGTGGTAACTAATGTGTTTAGTATGCATGAGACCCTGGGTTCAATCCCCAGCATTAAAAAAAAAAAGGGTAAGATTGGCAGAAGACAGCTGAAAAAGCAATTGCAACAGATTTATACAGAAATTTCATGTGTCTTCAAAAGGACTTGGGGGGAAGGAATGAGTACTTCACTATAATCTTCTACTACCTAATTACATCAACGCCATGTTCTGGTGTTGTTGCAATCAAAAAAGTCCCAGAGAATAGGAAGTATAAATTCCAGAATGCAAAGGACTTTTTTGCCAAAATTTTCTTAATTTAGTCATTAAAAGTTTTTTTTAATGAAAACTATTCTATTAAGCCAAGGTTACCTAAATAAAGAAATTTTCGGAAAACTCCAAGATATAATGATATATTTACAAAAATGCTTTATGTTAACAGACCTAAATTATGTTCTTCACTGGGTTATATGGACCACCAAAAGTTCGTAAAATAACTGTTTGGTTAAATGAAAAAATGGATAAGGCTATTTTCTAAAAGCATGTATATGGCAAGTAGTCTCAAATATTTTAGATGTATCACAATGCTAAAAGTTATTTAAAATGCACCAAGGACATGGTGCAAATTCCCAAAGGTTCTAATTAATGTATCAGTTTTCTCCATTTGCTTCACCACATCCTCTGCTCTGCTCCTGCCCTGGGAGGATGAGCTGCAGAGATCAACACAGACTCGCTCCCCAGCTGGGTTCTAGCAATGGCAGTCACTGGCCAAGACCTGAAGGCAGCTTGGGAAAGTCAGGGAACCTCCCCATACTCGCAGAGTGCCTCAAAGCCACAGCTCCCACAGGCCCTCCTCCACCATGCCAGCCCTCAGCGCTGTTATCCCTCCAGAATTAAGGCTTCTTACTGTTGCCTGTCCCTTGGTGCTTTGCCACCCTTGTTTATTCCCTGACCTCTGCATATAGCCGCCTTTTCATCTAAACTACCAAGAGAGAAATCTCTTTCCTGTTGGTACTTTGCCTGATAGACTGATAACATTAAGTCTACTTATTCAACAATACATTATCTAAAGAAATCCAAGAAATTTTTAAAAGGTTTTTAAGCCAGGCATGATGGCACATGCTTGTAATCCTAGTACTTGGGAGGCTGAGACCGGAGGATCTGGGTTCGCGGCCAGCCTCAGCTACTTAGTGAGGCCCTCCGCAACTTAGTGAGACCCTGTTTCAAAATAAAGAATAAAAAATAGGACAGGGGGTGTAGCCCAGAGGTAGAATGCCCCTGGGTTCAATCCCTGGTACCGCCAAAATCAAAAAGGTTTTTAAAAAGTTTTTCAAAGTTTTTTAAAAGTTCTTAAGATCTATACAAACAAGCATTTATACATTATTGCTATCTGTATAGTAGTTTTTTTTTTTTTTTTTTTTTTTTTTTTTTTTTTTTTTTTTTTTTTTTTTTTTTTTTTTTTTTTTTTTTTTTTTTTTTTTTTTTTTTTTTTTTTTTTTTTTTTT
>PVJS01022360.1:0-30604 GCA_004027185.1 Glis glis
TTGTGGTTACTATTACTGTAACAGTCTGGAAAGTTAGGGAAAACATCTTCCAATACAAGGACAGCGAATGTCTAACCAGTCTGTAATGATCAACTGTATCTATAACCAACCATTGTAAAGGTCAGAGAAACCCCACGTGGGACTGTCCAATTAGCAGAGGGAAACTGAGGCTCTTTGTTTAAAATATATAAAAACTGAAGCAAAAACGTGCTCGAGGTCCCCGTACTGAACTGCTGTGTCAGTTTGTCGGGCACCCAGGCTTAAGCTTGAATAAACGGCTCTTCTGTGGTTGCATACGGCTTGGTCTCCTGGTGGTCTCTCCGGGACAAAGGGTCCAAGCATAACAGTAAATACATATTGTTTCAAATATGCAGTACAAGTTGAGTATATAATGAAGGACACAGAGAGAAAGATCAAATGCCTAGAAGTGGAGGAATGGTTCATAAAGGAGTCCAAAGAAAGTTCTGGTAGGACCAAGTCTACTAAGGGCAGCTACCACGGACAGAGCCACAGACCATGTAATTTATCAATGTTATGTGGTTGAGAAGTTGCCAGTGGGTCTAAGGGTGAATCGTCAGTTGAACAGTGGAGCAGACTAGGAGACTACTGCAGATCTTTGACGACATTCTGTCTGATACAAACATTTAGATTATAATTGAAGAATTAAATAAGAGCAAGGCATGATTGGTCTAGAATCCTAAAAACAGAAACATTGAGGCTGTATTATCAAAGAATGCTCAACATTCAGCTTAGTCTAATAAAGTGAATAATCCCAGTGTCAGTATGCCAAATTACATTAAAAATTGTAAGTAACAGAGACTAGGTAAAATTGGAGTGTCCAAAGGTCAACTGTCCAATATATTCTACATCTATGTACATTTTGAAAACTAAATTAAAATTAAATTTAATTTAACGTAATTTAAACTCACTAAACAAAAGTGGCTCTCTGAAAAATCATTTCTAAGTAAAGAGCCAGCTTAACACCATAGAGAACCCATGGGCTTTGGAGTCAGAAAACCTTGCTTTTATTGGCCTCCACCAGTTGGTTAGGAGCGTGACCTTGGTGGATGACTTAGCTAATTGAGTCCTGCTTTGTTCATCTGAAATTCAGAAGGAAAATAATTAATTACATCAGTGGGTCTTATTTCGTGGATAAAATAATTAATATATTTATATGAATCACTTGCACATCGGAAGCTTAACAAAATTTCACTTCATTTAGCCTTTTTATAAAACCCAAATCATGTCCCTTTGTTCTCAAAGAGCTGGACGTTAAATATTACCATAGAGAAAGAATTTCCTGTAAAGTTTTTACTCTCCACAATAAAACCTGTCAATGATTCTCGGTTGCATAGAAGGTAATAATTGTTTTTGATGTATTACTTATATCATTGTTTAATTATAGTAAGTGATCACTCCTTATTAACGATGAAGCTCAGTTCTATCCTAACCCAGAGAGCCTCCCTTGATACCCCAGTGTTAAGGAAAGTACCCTCATATGCATCCACAGCACACTCTAACCATCTCTACCATATCCCTTCACTGTGATGTGTGGGAAGCATCTGTTTATGTGCCTGTCTTTTGTAGAATAGGGTCTGGTAGAAAATGACAGTCTTTACCTTGTTTCCCAGAGAATTCAGAGTATACTATGAAAGGACAACCATTATGTATGCTCCTTAAGTACTATTGAATAAAACATGCATCTTTATTCTTCAAAAGGGAATTATTTTATAAAGAACAAATTGCAAATTCATATATACATTGTCTTTGTAAGTACCTACTTATCCATATTTTTACACATGAACTTATTTTCATAAAATTCTTAGGTAAGTTTCCACAATTTAAGCTATTTTTAAACCTATGCATCAAATTACTACTTGTGATAGCTTTTATATCCAGCATAGAGCAGACAAAAGATCCTGAAGAACACTTTCCAGTAACAAACACCTCAAATGTTAACTCAAATTCTAAAAATCTGTGTGTGTCTGTGTGTGTGTGTGTGTGTGTGTGTGTGTGTGTGTGTGTGTGTGTCTGTGTGTGTACATGTATATTTGGCTGGGAAGAAAAATAAGGAAAACCCAAGACTCCATCCCACCACATGAAAAAAAATTCTAACACATGACTCCAGAGTTGTGCATAAGCACAATCCTACTACAGTGTGTGTCCTTCCAAAATGTGCATATCAAAAACCTCACCTCCAACACAATACTATTAAGAGGTGGGACCTTTGGGAGGCGATTAGTCATAATTTCTCCACCTTTATGAATATTAATGCTCTAACAGAAGAGGCCTGAGGGTGCTTATTTGCCCCTCCAACCAAGTGAGGACGTGCAGAAGGTAGAATCTACAAGGAGCAGGCTGTCACCAGACACAAGAATCTGCAGGCACCTTGATCCTGGGCTTTCCAGCTTCTAGAACTGTGAGCAAAAATTCCTATCATTCGTAAGTCACCCAATCTACTGTATTTTGCCATAGCAGCCAAAACAGAGACTAAGACACCTTCTAGTTAAAAAATGACTCTGGGTGTGTGGGCAGGGGTACCTTCTGGGAGACCCAAAGTTGTTTTCAAGAAGACTTTCCATCTGCCTTAACACTGCCAGCATTCACAGAAACCAGGAAATAAACAAAACTGCAACGTTGCTGGAGAAGTCTGGGGGAAGTGGTTATGGTTAGTTATGTAATGATTTGTAGATCACTTATATCTGCACAGGTAGCTTTACAAGCAGGGTTTTCTCTCATTGCTGCATGAAGAATCAACTAGAAGGAATACAGGTGAAAACCTTGAAGCCGCTAATGAGGATCTCATAATATGGTTCTGCATAGTCGAGTGGCAAGGAATTGGTATTTTTAATTATGGTGGTAAAAGTGAAATGGGAGATACACATGAAAGAAAATTGTAGATGCATAAAAGATAGTATTGTATTTGCTCACAGATTAAATGCACATACGGTGAGGGAGAAATTAAAGCAGCGTTAAGTCCCAAGTTTCTGGGTAGACCAATTAGCACAGGTTGATGCCATTGTTATAAACCACCGGCGTGGGGTTTCAAGATCTCAGTGGGATGGTAAGCAAATAAATATTTGAAGATGTCAAGTATCCCAGAAAAGTTTCTCATGAATTAATTATCTTTTACATAATAATCCTTGTTACCTTATAGTGAATAATATTTTCTTCCTGTTGCTATTAGTCATATGTTCTTGGATATTCTTCATCCTTTGCTGCTTCATGAATCACAGATTCTTTTTTTGTTATTATTTTAAGTGTCCGTGAAAATCTCCTTTCATGAGTTTGACAAGATCAGCACTTAATTAATATATTAATTTATGGAGATCTTCCCTCTTTCTGCTATTGACTCTTCCCATCACAGACATAATATAACTTCCATTTTTTTTGGGGGGGTTATTTTATATCCTTCAATTATTTCTCCATGAAGGGCTCACAGATATCTTCCTGATTTATTCACAGGAACCTCATATTTTTGCTGTGATTATGAATCCGAGCATCCCCTTTGCCTTTCTTGTTTGGCCTTTGCTGCACTCAGGAGCACTAGCTATTCATGGATGTTTTGTGTACCAAATATTCTAAGTTCTCTTACTTTTCTAATATTTTATTGTCAAGTGTTTTATTTTGGATTTTCCCATTTTTTTCAATATGGATCACCATATCATTAAGTAGCATCAATTTCCTCTCTGTCTTACAGTCTCATCCTTTGATGAGTTGTAGTTAAGTACAGTTTTACAAATGGCATTGTCTGTGAATACAGGTCTCTGGCAGGAGAACATCTGCCCTGCAGCCTGTGCCCCTGTCAGCATGGAGGACAAGGGCTGGGGGGGGGGGCAACTCCAGGAGGTGTTCCTTCTACCACAATGGCCAGTTAATAGCTCACCCACAAAATGCAGATGGATTCTTAGGCATAACCCAAAGCTACCCAAACCTGGCAGACCAACCAGTGACCTGGTTTTTAAACCCGAGCGACACAGCTCTTTATTGGATGTAAAGAAACGGAGTCACAAGGATTCCCAATCCTTTTTCGATGTCAGGCTGTGAAGGGGGACCAGAGAATCCAGTCTTGAGAGAGATGAGGAAGATGGAAGGTATCCAGGAGCTTACAGGAACAGTTCCAAAACAAAAAGGCAAGAAAATACATGGGAAAAGTATGAAAGAGAGAATTACATGCAGAAAGATTAAAATAAATAAACATGAACAAGAACAAAACTAGTGCATGGGGAATGGAAGTAAAAGAGACCTGTGGACAAAAGGGCCGAAACCATATCATAAAGTATAGAGGGGGAGGAAGGGAAAACTGAGGGCGGGGAGGAAGGACATGGTGCAAGGGTGAGGCTTAGAGCAAGGAGGTGCATGGAGAGCTGGGACATCTGCTCAGGCAGAGCAAGGTATTGGGACACAGCTTGAAGGTTTAGCACAGGGGAGAAGAGGAGAAAAGGATTCTGCCTAAGAAAGGGATGGCTCAAATTATCAAGAACATTGAGCCTTGGTAAAGCTTCCATGGACCAAATGAGGATTGCAGTGTTTATAATGAAGGTGACTTTTAAAAGCAACTTAGTGACACATTTATTGCATCCTCTATGTTGTGCAACCACTGTTCTATTTAGCTGCAAACATTTTTTTTAATTTTTTACCTTTATTGGTGCATTATAGTCTTACATCATAATGTGGTCCACAGTGATAGTGACATACATACACACAGTACTTGGTGAGCTTTCCCCTGGCTCCCTCCCCACTCCCTTCCTTCCCCAAACATGATATTAAGATTGGCATTTGTATTCTCACATATATAATGTCAATGGAAGTGTTTCCTTCATTAATTCTCCCTCTCCCAGTCCACCCTCCCCTAGAACACTTCCCTCGCTCTACTGGGGTTTCTCCTCCACTATCTAAAGTTCCTCTTGTCACCCCAAAGGAAAGCCCCTAACAATTAAGTAGCCAATACCATCACCACCATCCTTACCCCTAACAGTCACTTGTGTTCTTTATACTCTAACAAACCACCTATTCTCAACATTCAAAATACATGAAGGCACAGTCTGTGTGACCTTTAGTATCTGTGTCTTTCCCTTAGCATGACATTTTAAAGTTGCATGCACATTTTTTGGAGTACTCATTTTTTAATTCTTTGGGGTGCCTGGAAGTGAAATTGCTGGGTCATGGGTCAGGAAGTCGGGAAAGGTGAGTCCTTCAAATTTGTTCTTTTTCAGCACTATTTTGACTAGCTGTAGGCTCAGGCAATTCCATTCAATTTTAGAACTGGCTTTTCCATTTTTGAAAAAAAGGCCATTGTAATTTTGATACGGACAGCTTTGAATCTATACATCACTTTGGGTAGTATTGAAATCTTACAATTTTAAGCCTTCCAATTCATCAATGTAGTTGTCTTTCAATTTATTGGGGTTATCTTTAGTTTTCATGCCTTACTGGTTAAAATGACTTTTCTTTTTTGATGCTGTTGCAAATGGAATTTTTAAATTCTCTTTTTGGATTGTTTATTACAGGTTAATAGAAACAACTGATTTTTTTTTTCATGTTCATCTTAGCCCCTTCACATCTGCTGAATTGGTTTGTTAGTTTCAGTTGAGGTTTTTCTGTGTTTATGTGGATTTGGGGGATTTAATTTATATAGGACCATGCCATCTGTAAATAATGAAATTTACATCTTTATATCCAATCTGATGCTATTACCGGGTGGGAAATTTTAAAATTATTCTGCACAACCCCAGTCCTTGCTTATCTGCTTGGAAAGCATTCAAACTGAAATCACAAATGGTGAATACAGGAGGTATATTTAGACACCACGTAAAGGGAGCATCCAGAAAGGGCCATTCCTGGGAATGAAAAGTTGGCCTGTGGCAGTGGGGTCACACTGCAGAGATGATGCCTGGAGAGGTCTGTTTCCAGGTATGGAAAGTGGCCTGGAGGTTTCCACATGTCAGGTTTTGTAGTCCTTCTGGACACCTTCTTTATACATTTTGGGGTGATTGACTACCCTTTGGCTGTCACACTTTAGTGACCCTGCATTACTTCTCTGCCCTCTTCCCACAGGAAAGGGGTAAAAGTGAGCAAGTCTCTGCAAGTAAACTTCTGGTTCATCCCGCCCCATTTGTTAAAGTCTATCTAGCAACCTAACAATGCCATTTATTTATTTTCTCACATAATTACTCTGGCTTGAAATTCTAGCACAGTATTGAATAGCAACAGTAAAAATGGGTATCCATGTCTTCTTCCTGTCTTGAAGGAGGGACATTTGGGGGAGGATACTGGGGATTTAACCCAGGAACATTTTATCTCTGAGCTACACCCCTGACCCTATTTTATTTTTTATTTAGAAAGAAGCTGAGGGTCTTGCTGAGTTGCTGAGACTAGCCTCTAACCTGAGATCTTCCTGTCTCAGTCTCCCAAGTACTGAGATTACAACCATTCTACTACATCTGGGTCTTTCAGCAATTTGGTTATAATGGTCTCAGTGTTATTCTTGGAGTTTATTTGCATTTGGATGTGTATATTCATGTCTTTATAAAATAGGAGGAGTTACTCATTATTTTTCAAATATTCTTTCTATTCCTTTCTTTTTTTCCTCTCCTGCTGGGACTCCTATTATCCATTTGTGATATGCTTGGTGATGTGTCATAGGGTTCTTGGGTTCTGTTAATGTTTCTACATCTTATTTTTCTTTCTGCTTCTTAGACTGGATTATTTCAATTGACCGATCTTCAAGTTCATTTTTTTCTCCTACTGCTAATATCTACTGTGATCATCTCTAGTGATTTTTTTCAGTTATACTTTTTAGCTCTAGAATTTCCATTTGATATCCTTTTATAATTTCTATCTCTGTTGATATTCTGTGTTTGATTATTCAATATTCTCTAGGTTTCCTTCAGCTTTTTGCCCATAGTTTCCTTTAGTTCTTCCAGTATATTTAAGACAGCTGATTTAAAGTTTTTACTCAATAAATTCAATGTCCATGCTCCCTCAGGGAATGGTTTCTCTTCATTTCTTCTGTAAATAAGCTATATATTTTCTTGTTCCTTTGAATTATCTCTCTCTCTCTCTCTCTCTCTCTCTCTCCCCCTGTGTGTGTGTGTGTGTGTGTGTGTGTGTGTGTGTGTGTGTAAAACTGGGCATTCTGAATATTCTGATGTGGTAACCCGGGAAACTATGTGTTCCCTTCCTAAAGTTTTGTTTGTTTGATTGATTTTTGATTGTCGTAAATGCTTATTTAGTGACTTCAAAAACTACTTTTGTGATTCTGTATTGTCATTTGTGATCTCAGACGTCTCTATTTCTTCAACTTTTGTTCAGTTACTGTTTTGATAGAGATTTCCTTCAGTGGCAAGCAAGAGGGGAGAGAGAGAGAGAGAGAGAGAGAGAGAGAGAATTGGCTGTGTTTTGTATAACCCCATGAACACTTACATTGCCATTTGGAATTCTTATCGTTAGTTTTCACTTTTGTTTGTACTAAGCTTTAAAAAAAAAGCTAGAGATGAAACCTTAGGCTCTTCCTGGGTCTTATCTAAATAGATGCCATACTTAGGCATACTTCCTAAACTCCTCACTATACACAGGCTCTTCTGAATGCACTAATTTCCCAAAGAGATTATCTCCCTGGAATTTTCATACAAATTTCCACTTATTCTATTGCTCTCCTCAACTATAATCTTTTATCACAGGAATCTATGGATTGTCATAAACCTTACTATATTTTCAGAAAATTTCTACTGTTTCCCCTGTTGTATGAAATTCTAATTAGGAGAGACAAAGGCAGGGACCTGGCCTCAGTTCTTCAGGCAGACAGATTAGAACCAACACAGTTCTTTGAGAATAAAATTGGTTCCTCTTTCCCTACATGAGGGACCAGGGTCCCACCCTAGAAATCTGGGTGGCTGTGTCTTCTGTACTGCTACCATACCAGGGAGGGTTAAGACTGAGGAAAAAGGTCATAAGGTTTCCTACCATTTTTATATTTTCTTTTTCCTAAATTAGTATTTGTTTGCTTTCTATACATTTGATTGATTTCCAGAGTGCAGACAAAATTGATTCTGATTTTTTTTCCTCAGTTATTTGGCGGTGCTTTGAAGGAATGGACCAATGAATATTCTCTGACATTTTCACTGAGGTCACCACTCCTATGACTTTTAAGCCCAGAGATGTGATTCCCAGTCGATATTCTCAGCATAGCAAGATGACCCAGGAACCTGCATTATTTGGACAAAATAATTCAAGAGACATCAATTCTGTTCCGAACCTCAATAAACTAGATGCCATATTATTTAAAAGGACCTTTGCCAAAGTGGTTGATTATACTATATATAAGATTTAAATGACTACATAGAGAAATCCAGATACAGAGACTTTGTGATGACACCACACGCCCCCTGCAAAGAGGTTTTCACTTATAATCACAATTAGAGGATGGAAACATCCTAATGACTAGTAAATAAATAGAAGTCTGTGTTCAAGGCACAACAGAGGACCAGAATAGTTCCAACAGTTCAAGGAGATAACTGTCAGGTAAACAAAGATGCTGGACAAAAGAATTGACTATCCCACCTTGAACTTGCTTTTCCCCCAGCAATTGAGGAACTACGGGGCACTTTGCATGAGTAAGACTTAATGTCTGTCCTTCACTATCACTGAGCTAGTTGCAGCACTGTAAGCTGAGTGTTAGAGAAGCTAAGTAAACTTTCAGCAAGATACAGACCTTTACCGAAATCCCAGGTTAGATGGCTTGAGAGCCAATCTTCTATCAGCTACATTTTGAAGGCCTTTTAAGCAATAAATGCATTTTTTCCTTAACCAAAAAAAAAAAGACATATAAGAGCTCAATTTTCTTCTTGCTATCAAGCATATTTCCTTCTTGCAGGAGGCAGCAATGCTACTGCTGACTAATGGTGACCAGGGCACGCAGCCTCCCGGGGCCTCCCTGAGATTCACACTCGTGGCAGTCCTAAGCCAGTGCCAGCGCTCAGTGTCAGCTTCGCTGTTCTTGCTGGAGAAGGTCTTTGCAAGGGCTGGACCTTTCCTAGGTTTCTGCATGGTGGAGCAGGGAGGATGGTGCACAGTAGCTTATCAGTCACCCCTCACTGCCAGCTCTTCTAAGTTATGTGCCTTCAGTTCAGAATTTCTATTGCCACTGGAAATTTCCAATGATTCATGAAGATAGTACTTTTTCTGAATTCTAGGAATGGGATCATTTTTCAGCTGTGTCATATGGTTGGGAATAAGAAGAAGTGAACTCAAAGAAGACACTGCAGAAAACTGCGGGTGACTTTGATCATTTTAACAACTAAGGACAAAAGAGAGATAGAAGTCTAAATCAATAACTTTCAATATTCATGTTTTATCATTTGTTCAAACCTAATTGAGTGCCTGTTATTTATCAAGTCACACATACTTGGATTATCTGTTTTCAAACAGCTTACGATCTGAGGTTTTGAGATGGTGCCACCTGCTCATCTACTAAAATGTGTAGTCTTTTAATATATGAAATTAGTGACATGATCCAAATCTATTTAGTTGCCAGATATAATCAGTAGTCTATAGATATTTCAAATGAATTCATATAGAGTACAGAGATTTGGGGACTTTTTAGAAGTGACCTTTAGTATATCATGCTTGAATTTTATTAAACTAGGATTAAATGCTACCACCCTTTGGGGAGAAGGAAAGACAGACCCAGAGGCAAAGTGAGAGTGTTATAGTTAGATATAGAATGTCCCCAGAAGGGCTGATTTATTGGGGTTCAGAGTTGATAGAATTGAGTCATGAGGGTTGTAATCTCATCAGTAATCACATCATTCTAATGGATTTATCTGGGTGGTAACCTAAACTGGTGGGGTGTGGCTAGGGAAGGTGGGTTCCTTGGGGTGTGGCTTTAGAGATTGTGTTTTTGTCCTTGAATCCCCTTGCTTGCTTGCTTTCTCTTGCTTTCAGCCTCTGTGGTGTGAGGTGAGGAGCAGAGCCTTGCTCTCTCCTTCTCTCTGCTTCCCACCACCATGCCCTAGGCTCCAGACCCCAGCCTCACATGGACTGAGCCCGAAATCTCCAAAAACCTTTAAGCAAATAAATCTCACTTCTTCTAAGTTGTGTGGCCAGGTGTACTGGGGTATAGCAGTGAGGATGTTGAGCATGACAGAGAGCATGAGAGGGAGATTCTTGGAAATTTTAGTTAGGATTTAAATCCAATTTGATCAATAAATACCTGACATGATCACTAATAAGCTCTGGAAGAAATGCTGGCTCTATCTCCTAATAGAAGAGGACTCTGAGAAAGTGGGTCACATCTCACCTGTCTTCAGGTTTTGGAAAGGCCAAAGAAGAAGTCTAAACCAACAGGGGTTTAGTATCACTTTGCTAGGATAACAAAGGCACTTTTGGCGGGCATTTTGCGCATTAACTTTAGAACTCAGGAACCCCAGAGTGTGCACTTTTCTTCAATTCCCACCAAGGAGTAATCCAGTTAGAGGGAAATAAACAAGAGCGGTGCCTGCCCTACTATGGCTCAGATTCTAAAAAGACAACAAAACTACCATTTTGAGCTGGGCGTGGTGGCGCACGCTTGTAATCCCAGTACTTTGGGAGGCGGAGACCGGAGGATCCTGGTTCGCGGCCAGCCTCAGCTCTCTCTCTCTCTCTCTCTCTCTCTCTCTCTCTCTCTCTGTGTCTCTCTCTCTCTCTCCTTAGTGAGGCCCTCCACAACTTCGTGAGACCCAGTTTCAAAATAAAGTATAAAAAATAGGGCCGGGGGCGTAGCGCGGAGGTAGAATGCCCCAGGGGTTCAATCCCCGGTACCGCAAAAAAAAACTACCATTTTGAATAATTAAGCACCCCCTTCCCCTAGTGACAACTCAAATGCATACATATGCAAATGCACATATGCACACATTCATGCATTGGAATACCTTCAATAATTTCCAAGACAATCATAATGGTCATTTCATTTCAGTGATGTGTGACTCAAGACCAGTAGCACTCAAGCAGAAGGCTTATATACATGAAATAACTTAAAATCTACCTTCAAACCCATCCATTTTTATTCAAACAAAGCAATTGATTAGGCCAGAGACTTGGTTTTATATGAATATGTGTGTGTGTGTGTGTGTGTGTGTGTGTGTGTGTGTATGTGTGTGTATGTGAGAGAGAGACAGAGAGAGAGAGAGAAAGAGAGAGAGAGACATCTGGACAAAAGGCTATTTTCCTGGCTTCATCTTCATAAATTATGATTCATTTAAAGGAGACTGAGTCCATAGGAATCTGCATCTTTCTGTAAACATTGTGACAAATGTGGTGCAATAACAATATTTTGAGAATCAGGGTTTATTTTTTTAAAAAAAAACCTCTTCCAATTCGATCCACTCTAAGTTTTAAGAATTTTCCATTCCTAAGCTTATGTTGTCATACCTGGGATGGAGCCTGGGAACTACATGGCATAATTGTGAGAAGGGACCGTACCTCCCAGACTGTAACCAGGCAGTGGGTGGAAAGGGGCTGTCCTGAACACACCTGTGGTCACCACGTGAGAAGTGCAGACTGAGTGCCCCATTGGTAGACTAGAACATACCTCAGATGTTCTAAGAAATTCTGGTGTGAAGGAACTGCCTGCAAGGTGCCCTGAGACTGAAGGAAGAAGCAGACAGATGATTCAAGATTGAGCAGGGTGCATGTAATGGTTCATATTTATAATGCCCCCTGACACCTCATGGAAAGTAAGCAGCCACGTTGGGGATGGGGTTTGGTTGCTGAAGAGGGGTCCCTTAAGGTGTGGCTTTAGGATATAAGGTACTTCCTCCCCTTGCTCTGTCCCTCTCTCTGCTTCCAGCCACCATACCTAAGCTCCGCAGACCCAGCCTGACATGGACTGAACCTCTGAAGTCTCCAAAAACTGTGAACAAATAAATATCCTTTATCCTAAGTTGTTGTGTGGTCAGTTGTTTTGGAGGACAGCAGAGAGAATATTGACTGAAATGGTACACTACATCAGGCACTTACACTGACTGAAGCCAGGTCAAGTGTAGCCATAGGACAGACTGATCCCCGTGATTTGGGTGAGAGGAGAGGGGCTTATAAAATGCTCAGGCAAAGATGGTTTCATCCAAGCTGGAATTTATCTGGTTTATCACAAGCTAACATCTAGGACATCAGGCACATTCTGAGCACTGAGTACCAGGGCCTGGTCATAAAGCTCTGCAGGGCACTCAGTGGATTTGTTCCTTTAAGGTATGCTGAGAAACTATCAGGGGAAACAGTCCAGGGTTACTCAGGGCAGTCTTGGTGATCAAAGATGGCCAGAGTCAGGTTAGGCTGAATCTCTACAGGACTCCGCTTCACAAATTTGTCTAGGATGAATGACTTAAAGTCCCACACAGAGCTCTTCTAGATTGGCCAGTGATAAATACACAATATTTGAGCAGGCGGAAACGTTGAGTCATGGTTTAAAGTAAGGCATTTCGGTGCCCCAGCTAATGCCAGAGCACAGCATACTTATGTGGATTTATTTAGCAACAGTGCACCACTTATACTCCAAGGAAAGCCGTTCTGAGTCCGTACTTACTATATAAAACATATGTGATTCCTGTTGAGATGAGAACTTTAGTCCAAAGTGGGTGTTTTTTTTAAACTGTCCTATATCTCAAAATCTATATCTACCTACTATTTTCGTCAAATTTTTAAAAATATTTCACAAGTAATCTCAATATACTATGTGTAGGTTAAAATTTACTTTGAAAATTTTAAAAATAAGAATAATATGAGGTCTTTATCAAGCATATAGAGTTGTGAATATATTCTTTAAAGCAAAAAGTAGATGTGAGAACAAACACAATATTAAGTTTAAAGTTAAATATTCAGAATTGGAAAAAAATCACAAAATGCTGATAAATGGCACTGAATTCACACACATTTTTAACTCGTAAACTGTCTCACATGCCTTTATCATTGTTTCTGTATTTTTCAAAAAAATTCTCATACACTTTGGCTATATATTTTTACTGCCTCTTCATATGACATGCATTTATGTTATTTTTATCAAAATGTTACATCTGATATCAGAATACTGACTTCCTATAAAGAAAAGAAAGTGAGAAAAGAAAAAATGATTATAATCTTGCCCCTCAATTTTCTTTGCCAAACCATACTTAGTTAATTGCTATTCCACATCTAGAACTTGGTAATTGGCTAACACTAACCCCCTTCATGCAGGAGCTGGCTTAGAATGTCACTAGAGCAATAAGAAAAAGACAATGGCTAGCCTGGTGTTTCTGATTTGCATAATAAATACTAGATAATTAGGTTTTATGGAAAGACATCTTATGTGAAAATTTGGAAATGGGGATTTCTGAACAAACTGTACCACTAACAAGATACATGAATGTACGTGAGTCACACACACCTCTCTTGAATAGTTTGATCATTTTTAAAATAGGAACAATTCAAGTGTGTTAGGCCAAATTGATACTAAGTTGTTAGCTTTATAAAATTTAATACCAATAACAGGGACCATATATTGAATCATATCAGTAAGTAATGATTTATGCCTCTATATATCCTAACACAATTATAAAAGCTGTGTTTCTGAATCTGTGTTCTTAAATCACTTAAATATTTAGATTCACTGGGTGTGGTGGTACACACCTGTAATCCCAGTACTTGGGAGGCTGAGAAAGGAGGATCACATGTTCGAGGTCAGTATCAGCAATTTAGCAACAACCTCAGCAACTTAGCAAGATGCTGTTTCAAAATTAAAAACAAAAAGGGTTGGGAGTTTATCTCAGAGGTAAAATGCCCCTGGATTCAGTCCCCAGTACAAAAAAAATTAAATTAAAATGTTCTCACCAAAAAAGCCTCTAATCCCAGTACTTAGAAGGCTGAGACAGGAGGATTGCAGGTTTGTGGCCAGCCTCAGAAATTTAGAGAGGCCCTCTGCAACTTATTGAAACTCTGTTTCAAAATAAAAACATAAAATAAGGCTGGGGTTGTAGCTCAGAGGTAGAATGTCCCTGGGTTCAATACTCAGTACCACATAACAGAAACAAACGAAATAAACCTACATATAGATTACTGTTTTTCTTCCATAATGATTACATGTTGACTCAAAATGATATTATATAAAATCCTTAATTACATAAGTAGTGGGGAAAAGGAGACTACATATATTCTTGCTATCTGAATAGTGAAGTATATCTGAATCCTAGATATATCTGGGATATCTAAATAGAGGAAATTGCTAATATACCCAGGTACATTTTCTACCAAAGAATGTGTCAAGCCTATTATGAAAGCATCCTATTGACATCAGCTGCAATTTGAGGGCAAGAAGATAAAAAATTGTCTATAACTTTGAGAATCGCATTAAGATTCCAAAGTCTCTACATCTATCACTGCTGAGCTTTTATTATATACCCATTTATATACTGTGTGTAAAATCTATCTAAGGTCACTTCTTCATTCTTTGAAAATATAATAATTATTAGCAGGGGAAAAAAATCAAGGGGACAAAAGAAATAGAGAAGCATTTCTCAAAGAAAATGACTTTTCTTAGTTGAGAATAAGAAAAAAAAAGTTCTTTATTCCTCTAGGAGTGTTAAACCACAGAAAGGGAGAAAAGGGCTGATAATTAAATATAGTTTCCCTCCTATTGTCATCCAGAGGGCAGTTCAATTCTACAGATGACAGTGTGCTCCTAAACTCATCTAACGGAGCCTTTGCTTAGAATAATTGTAGAATGATTTGAAAAACTAATGTTTCTATTTTATATGCAAAATTCATGTAATATTTATGTATGTCAAAATGATAAGCCAGGCATAAATTATTATTATACAAGTCTCTGCAGTCGGGGAGCAGATCAGTAAATTCAGAGGCGCTCAAGGACTTTCTGCAGTGGCAGGAAGTGTCTGAAACCCTCAATATGCAATGCAGTTACCTGGCCAGGCTTGGCTACTGGAAGCCAGAATTGTGTCTAGTGCAAATAAGAAATTGAATTTTTAATTGCATGTGATTTAAATCCTCATAATCGCTAGACTCTACCATACTGAGCAGCACAGTTTGGTTGCAACGCATTCATTGTAAAAATGAAAAAGTTGAAATGCAGAGATGCAGTGTCCCAAAAGATAGCTAAAATGGTAGAAACAAGCCAACAGCCCATCTTATAAGGAGTTCGATGACTTACATTCATCTTAAAATAGTATTATTTATTAGTGTTTTTGGTAAAGAAGACAGTTTATTCCAGATTCATAATATATACAAAACTGTATACAAAAATTTCACTAAATCAGCAATGAGTGTGTTCTGGATATTTTTTCCACTTTAAGCCAATACCATGCTGTTTTTGTAACGATAGCTCTAGAGTATAATTTGAAATCAGGTACTGTGATGCCTCTGGCATGGTTCTCATTGCTCAGAATTGCTTTGGCTATTCTGGGTTTTTTGTTCTTCCCAATGAATTTCAGCACTGTTTTTTATAGCTCTGTGAAGAATGTCATTGGTATTTTAGGAATTGCATTGAATCTGCAGATTGCTCTGGGTATTAGGTCCATTTTGACAGTATTTATACTGCCTATCCAAGAGCATGGGAAGTCTTTCCACCTGTAAGATCTTCTTTAATTTCTTTCTTCGGTACTCTATTGTTTTCATTGTAAGGGTCTTTGACCTCCTTGGTGAGATTTACTCCTAAGTATTTTCACTTTCCTCCTCTTTATTCTTGGTGTGATCAGGGTTCCTTGGAAAGAGATGGCACCTGAAGAAATGGAAGGGACTGAACAGATGTCAGTGTGTATGGGATGGGGTTGGCTTCATGAGCTCAAGATTGAGAAAATTGAGAGATATCATTGAAAAAAAAACCCCTCCTTTTTGTGGATTTGTTAAAAGTATTTAGCCTTCTGTATAATAGTTAACCAACAGCAGAAGCACTGGCAAAATGTCTGCTGAATGACTTGGTGTATTTAGTACACAGAAGATTCACAGGGTTAAATGATAAAAATGCAGATGGATTGAGGTTACAACTCTACCTGTAGCCAAAGATTATGTAGGCCACAGGGGGAAGCTACAAATCAATACTTTAGTCACCTTACAGGTAATTGAGGCACAGCCAGGCTGCAGACAAAACATTTAGAAAGCCAGCCCAGTGCTTTTGCCTCTTTGTTTCCCTTGAATTTGAATCTTGCCTCAACTAGCTTGCGCATGTGGGACAAGTTATGCAATCACGTTAATCATACCTCTATCTCCTCCACTGCAAAATCTATATAAATTATATGGCAAGATTAGACCAGCTCATAGGATTATTGGTAGAATAAAAGAGAATCTATAGTGAATATACTTAGCACCAACATGGTAGATGGTTGATATATATTACTATGGCTGATTTTAATATACTTTCATTGGTGCATTGTAATTATACATCATACTGAGGTATAGAGTGATAGG
Source organism: Glis glis (assembly GCA_004027185.1). Classification (NCBI taxonomy): domain Eukaryota; kingdom Metazoa; phylum Chordata; class Mammalia; order Rodentia; family Gliridae; genus Glis; species Glis glis. The sequence continues at coordinate 16,429 of PVJS01022360.1, forward strand.
GATAAACATGCTCCGCTCTAAATCCCAACTCCTTCCCTCCCCTTCCCTGTACATGTCATTGAGATTGCTATTGATAATTTCCTATATGTACACAGCATTATTTAAAGGGTCAACTCTGTTATGTCTCCTTCCCTCTACCTCCCTCTCCTAAACCTCCACCATTGCTCCATTGGAGTCTCTACTCCTTTATCTGAGGTCTTTTTTTTTTGTTACACAATTTCTCTGTTTTTAAGAGCTTTATTGATATCGAATTGGTATAAAACAATCAACACATATTTAAGATACATAATTTGATAAGCTTGACACCACGACTTAGAAATCCTTCTAAGGCAGTAAATTTGGGCAATTGCAGAATTGGCTTCATGACCTTTTCCTCTAGAGTTGCGTGACATCAAACGCCTTCAAAGCTGTCTTTTAATACACCGCACCCTGAGTTTTCCTTTTATGAAGCAGGAGGGCAGATCCAGACCCTCTTAAACTTGGCCTGCATTGGTGACTGTTTTACAATTATTATTGAACCTTCCCTTATGTTTATGTGAAAGCAATTTGCAAATCTGAACAAAAGGCACTAAGAAAGAAACAGAACGCTTGTCAAAGAGCTCCAGATACACCCAGAGGTGTCTTCATTGGTCTACCTTTTTTTCCCAGAAAATTTAACCTTCTATTTTATCATCCAGATTGGCCAACAGCTCTCTCCTCAGTGCAGGCACACACATCTGCCTTCTATTTATCCTTTGTTAGAATCAACTCCTCTCCCCCAAATTCCTGATAATGTATCTGTACCATTATCTGCCTCTTCTATTTATCACTGCAGATGGTCATGCTTTGCTGGAGTCACACCACCAATTTAGTTATTCCAAATAAGCTATGACTACTCAGGAGGCTGAGGCAGGAGGATTGCAAGCTTGAGGCCAGCCTGGGTAACATAGAGAAACCCTGACTCAAAATTAAAAAAAATAAAAAGGACTGGGGGTGAAGTTTAGCAGTAGAGCACCACTATGTTCAAATTCCAGTACTGCAAAAAGCATGGTGGCTCATGCCTGTGATTCCAGTACTTGGGAGGCTGAGACAGGAGGGGCACAGGTTCAAGGCCAGCCTCAGTAATTTTGTGAGACATGCAAAACCTAGCAAGACCCTGGTTCAAAACAAAAAATAAAATAGGGCTGGGAATATAGCTCACAGGTAATATGCTCCCAGGTTCAGTCCTCAGTAACACGAGAAAAAGATATGACCAAAGTGGATTTGTAAAAGTTTAATCAATAATTGGAGATAGGAAAATAATTGGGGAGAATTTAGAGTTAATATCAGATTTAGTGTACATGACTAATGTTTATCAAATTGTATACCCATTCTAAATACGTTGTATAAGTTTTATGTTATACATATGTGCATCAAAAAAAGCAGGCTGATTGGCTTGTGACTTGGAGGACTACCTTAATGTATGCATATACATGGGGCCAGCGTTTTAAGAAGAAAGGTAAACTACCCTAAGTAGTTTTAAGTAATTGGAGACTTAACTTATCCTTCTGAAACAACATATAACATATCCAAGGACTTACTATATACCCAGAATATTTTAAATATATTATATAATGTATCTTCTATCATTTTAGACCAGAGTAATAACCCTATGAGAGTTATCAGTGGTCATATTACCTCTATGTTATAAACAAACACTGAGAAGTAAAAATGAACCCAAGGCCACAAAATCCGTGGTGGGATTGGTTTTGATTGCTAATGTTTGCTCTCATCAGAACTTTGTGTTACACAAACCTGAGCTGTGTACGCCTTGGAGACAGGCAGACTTCATTCTTTACAGAATCATACGGTGTGCACGGACAGCATCGGCAGATTTGTGAACTAATATTTTTTTGCATTAATAGTCCCCTTTTTCGCTATCCATTTCTCCTTTTCTTATTACCTAAGTTTCTCTGCAGATTAGTTACCACAGGAAGGATTCCATCTAAGAGAATATCAGAGGGAAAAGAATCTTTATGGCATGTGCTGTGTGGATCAGGGGTGGGGGAAGAGTCTTAGAGACTATCAGGAGAGTACTGCATCCTAGTCCTTTAAAGGATAACTGCAGAGTCTCGCATGATAGAGAATTATTGGAGAGGCCATCAGAACAGGTCATGCAGGTGAAAGCAAGACATTCCCAAGGTGGCCTTTACGAGCAACAACAGATGAGGACAGTTGAGTCCATAGACACCTGTATGTCCAAGGGGCACGACCCAACACCCCAACCTTTGACACCTCATAAAGCAGCAATAACTTCTAAGGGAAAGAGGCAGAGGAGCCCCGGTTTGGCTGCCGTGAAGTTACTACAACTCTGGACCTGTAGCTGACAGTAATTTGAGTTGTGGAAGAATAAAGAGCACTCAAGAGGACTGTGTGCTCAGATTCAACTCTTTCTCACCTGGCACAGAAGACGTAATAGGGAACTTTGAAGCTTTCCCTTGGAGATTCATATGAAATAGGAATTTTTTAAAAAGGACTATTAGGACACAATCAAGAAGAGGTGGGAGAAGCCAGGCATGGTAGCACAGGTCTGTAATCCCAGTACTTGGGAGACTGAGACAGGAGCATCACAGGTTTGAGACTAGCCTCACAACTTAGCGAGACCCTGTTTCAAAATGAAAACTAAAAGGGCTGGGGGTGTAGCTCCGAGTTAAGGTGCCCCTAGGTTCAATCTCCAGCACACACACACAAAAAAAGGGGAAGAGATGATTGATGGAAGAGACCACGTGTACTGTACAGACCTAAGGAAGTGACACCCGGGCCAAAGTTACTTCTGCAGGTGACTGAACTGCCTAGTGTTTCTCCAGGGTAGGTTCTTTCTTCCTGGTGAACTCCCTAGGTGTCTCATTAAGAGAGACGATGTCATTAACTGTGGTACTAGCAGTGTTTGATTTGATGCTCACTGTAGGCTGGGCAATGTGCTTCAAGACATCTGTGCAAGAAAATATTTATTATTTTCTCAGTAATGCTGGAATACCTCAGGATGTGCCTACCCTGTAAGTAGCAGAGTCCAGGAAGGGGAAGGGAAGGGGGAAAGTAAATCAATGGCCAGCATTTAATAAAACAAATCATGGGAGAATACTTAGTTATTTCCAAGATTTTATCAAAATTTACATGATAGAATAAAATCATTTACCATCCCATAAAGTATGGGAAAGGCATTTTTATTCAGCAGAAAAGAACAAATATTTTCAGAATGTATGTCAGACGGGCTCAAACATGACTGTAGCAAAGGAAGGGGATTCTGTTAGAATACCAGTAGAAAGGAAAGAAGTTTTAAGGAAGAAGAAAAAGAATGAAAATGATAGATGATCATTTCTAGCCAATAGCCAGATTTTCAAGATGAGAAAATGATCCAAAATGTTTCAGAAAAATATGCATCAGAATTTTTCAGTGCTGTATGTGATTTGATATTCAGTCAAATACAGGCTATGAGGTTTTCTCACTCTTTCAACAATAGTGTTATCCCCGCTTAGCCCTGGAGGCAGAAGCAGTTTGATCCCCAAACATTTAACAGTGTAGTTCAGTGCTACTCAACCTTTACCCTCTACTCTGCCTTTGCACAACTTTGAAATTCTGATGCTTTTCTCCCTTGGTCGCCATATTGGATCCTCTCCTGATGCTTCTTCCGTCAAGGACAGGTCATTCAGAAAGTGCATTAGAAAAGGAATGGGAAAGTGAAGAAAGAGACAGCCCTTCTTGGGAAACTTGTTTTAAGGTTGTTCTACTGGAGCAGACAGAAGTGCAGTTACGATATTAAGATTGAGCCTTATACATGAATGAATGTTTAAATCTTGATCAATGTATGATAGAAAATTTTCCCGAAAGTCTGAGACCTAATCTTCTGTCAACAAAGATGGTGGCCTGGTTGGAATGTATGTGAGAGTGTTTATAGAACTGTCACCAAAGCTCTCCTGCATTCGTGCAAGCACTGTGACCCAGAAGCAGACAAGGACGGTCTTCAGGGCAGGAAAACAAGGTCTGTGCACAGTCTCCTGTGCATACATTCCAAGAGAAGTGCAGGGGTGTGGAACATATCGGGTCATTCAGTGCTTTTGAGTATATTATCTAGGCCCCTATTCCCAAGTTCAGGAGACCTTTGAGATTCTTAGATATGATAAACTACCTCTATCTTCTACAATGATAATAAAACTAAGTCATCTATTTCCTTATTTATCTCAAACCTATTTAATTTGATTATTTCATACTAATTTATTTGCAATAAAAATTTCTAATTAATTTAGGACAATAATGCACTTCCTCATTTCTTCCTCTAATACAAACCCTCAGGATCTTCCAGTAGTATCCGGCCCCATTTCCTGCAGGCTATTCTTTCCAATGTTAGGTCTTCATTAATATCTTATCTCTGAACTGTATCACTTACTGCCTTCATTACTGATTTTGACATTGAATTATGCTTGCTTTAGAATATATTTTAATTCTTTAACAGATAACTTTCTGGTCCCTCTAATTGGATTACAAACTTAGAAGACATAAATCTGAAACATTCTTATACCCTTGCAGGACAAAATAATTTTATATGCATATTGAAGAGCATTGAGCTACTTGTTAAATGAAAGTCAACTGTGGTTGTAATAGCAACTTTAGGAAATTTTCTTGTGCTAACTTCCACCTAAGAAATGGTAGAATTATCTCAGTGCATAGTTATTTGAAAACTTTGAGTTCTTATTATTACACCAGAAGAGAGCAAGATTGATTTATTTTACTTGTCTGTATATTTTTTAAGTAAAACCAAATTTGATTTTTTCTTCCTTCCATTTTTTATTCATTATTCTAAGAATAGCATAGATGTATTAATAAAAATATGATTTGGGCCTCGATATTGTCACTCCCCTTTCCAACAACTTGCATTTTCTTAATACTGACAGGTATGCAATGTAGTGAACATTATAAAACAGAAACCTGCCCTATGTCTGTCAAATGTATTTCTTTTGAAAAATAAGAAAGAACATGAAATTGTAGCTAGCATATGAATTCATCATATTATCTTAGTATTGAGGCAGCCACACATGAATTTTAAAAATTATTTGGAAAACTTATGAGTAGGTAATGGCAGCAATCTAAACCTAAATCTCTCCGTATATTCTCCAAAACCCTATGGGGAACAAAAACAATAACAAATACAACTGAATAAATCCCATTTCTTCACAATAACTAGGCTACAGAGAATGCTATGTAATTCTAATTAATCATGAGTAGATAAATATGCCTCCATTTTTTATATTGCTCTCTCCCTTTCTCTCAATCTTCCCACACAGTCTTTGCAAAGATATAAGTTTGGGGACTCCAAATGTGCATGAAACAAAGATGTGAATATTTTTGTCTAGATAAGATCACTAACTATAGGGAAGGAACTAGAATGAGACTCAAGGCTTCTGACCTGGGAGGGTCAAATTATGGAGAGAATAGAGTTCAAAGAACAGAAGAGGTGTCTTTGGGTCCTTGGATATAAAGGAGGAAGAAAAGAAGAAGTTGTTTTCTGCAAAATGGAGAGTAAGCTTCTCCACTTCTCGTCCCCTAAAAGAACCTTTATAAAAAACAAACAAAAAAGATAAATAACCCAATCAAGAAATGGGCAATTGAACTAAATAGACATTTCACAAACGAAGAGATACAAATGGCCAATAAATGCATGAAAAAAAAATGTTCGACATCATTAGCAATCAGGGAGATGCAAATCAAAACTACACTGAGATTCCATCTAACCCCAATTAGAATGGCAATCATCAAGAAGTCAAACAACAATAAATGTTGGTGGGGATGTGGGGAAATAGGAACTCTTCTACACTGTTGGTGGGATTGCAAATTAGTACAGCTGCTATGGAGATCACTGTGGAGATTCTTCAAAAAATAAATAATTTTCTTAGAATTCCAGAAACAAAGTTCATAATCACTAAGCAAACACTGAACCAAGAAAAAGAAACTCAATAACAGAATATGAAATTTTTTTATATTTTACTCTAGAAGTGTTATGCAGACACAGGAATAAACACATTAAATCAGTAAAATAGAACCAAAAGTTCAGAAGTAGCATGGTAGATACTATTACTAAATATATATAAATATATATATAGAGAGAGTATTTCAAGTCATTCAGGGAAAGATAGCATATACCTAAAAATAACCTGCAGATATATCAGATACTTCAATGTAAAAAATTAAATAATATAACTACTAGATTAAATATGGATGATTCCTTAATAAACTATGGAGAAAATTTCTTTCTGACTATGACTCAAAATATAGTTGCAATTAGAAAAATTGCAATTAGAAAAATTGCAATTAGAAAAAACTGACTGCATAATTACTTTTAAAAACACGGTAAATTACATCATAAACAAAGTCAAAAGACAAATTAGAAGCTGGGAGAAAATATTTGCACCATATATTCTAGATAACATGCTCAACCCTAATATGTAAGAACAACTCTATTTCAAATTTATATATTTTAAAAATAGATAAAATTGTGTGTTTTTAACATGGACAGCATGTGTTTTGAAGTCTATATGCATTGTAGAATCAATCTAGCTAATTAAAATATGTGTCACCTTACATAGTCAACACTTTTGTGGTGAGAACATTTAACATCCATTATCTTAGCATTTTTCAATAATGGAATATCTCAGCACTTTCCAATAATATGATATATCATAATTAGCTACAGTCATCTTGCTGCATAATATCTCTCTTGAACTTATGCCTGCTATCTAACTATAATTATGTATCCTTTGACCAATATCTCCCAGACCCTTCTGCCCCAACTCCAGCCCCTGGTAATCAGCATTTTACTTACAAATTCTATGAGACCAACTTTTTTAGATTTCACATAGGAGTGAAGTCATGAGGTACTCATCTTTCTGCTTTATTTCACTTAACAGTGTCCTCCAGTTTCACTCATGTTGCTGCAAATGATAGGATTTTCTTCTTTTTATGGCTGAATAATATTCCATTCTGTTTATATACCATCTTTTCTTTATTCATCTGTTGATGGACACTTAGGAGGAAAGCAAAATACCAAAAACATCAAAGAGGGAAAATATTTAATATTTATACACGGCATTTTAACTGGATGTTCTCAAGGTAAATACAAAAGTGACTGTTTATAAATATTGAACCTTAGTGAAAATTCTTTTTCACAGTCATATGAAGCAATAATTGTAAAGCTCCTTTCCTGGAAAAGAAGACTATGATGATGTGGATTGGATTGGAATCATATCTATTAATACAAACTCATGCTTTTTTAAGGTTATGTTTTAATATATAGTTTCAATAATTGAATATTTTCCATTTTTTCATATGTTCAAATTTTTTACTTGCCTAGAATATAAACTTTGGTTATTATTTTTTTTCTGGTGGATTTTAGAACTTGTCAATATTCAGCACAAAATAATGATATTATTATTATAGCTAAGAAACCAGGACTAAAAATATAAATTCAACTCCTGGGGTAATTTACATGCTTAAACCTATTTCTGTTATATACAGATATTTAACATGTCTTAAATTTTAAAACTTGTTCATACAAATTTATAGGAAAAAGTTTATGCAAATGCAGGTTATCATGGAAGCAAGTAGAATTTTCACATTCCGCAACTTCCTAATTTTCTTATTTTGTATAAACAGGGATCGTGCTGTAAGCCTTTCAGTAAAGTCATATTTAGAGGGCATCTGCAGATTGTGAAATCTGTCAGGCATGATAGGGACCAGAGAGAAAGAACAGAAGGGATAGGAAGCATGAGTGAGGGTTCCTTCTGGCTAGTTATGTACGACTTTGGGAAATCATTAGGCTGGGGATTGCATCCTTTCTAAAGTTACAGGGTTAGAAAATATCAGCAGTTTTTAAATTCTCTTATTTTAAATGAAAATAATTCCAGCAATGTGCATGGAAGGTCACTGTAGGAGCTGGAGTTGGCATACACAGAACAAATTTTATGAGTAATATCGGGACCTTATCTAGAGAAAAAAATGTGTGTATTGTTTAGTTTGCTTCACATATACATCACCCACATACTATTTGACTTGAAGGAAACATCTCCTTAATAATTCCTGAAGTTACTACTTAACTACCTGATTTCTAACACCCCTTTCAGTTCTAATGATTTTCTATGTATGTATGTATGCATATATGTATGTATACATCTATCTATATATGTGATAATTCCTTTGAGCTACAGACAAATGAAACGTGGTGGGAAGCACTGGAATATGAACTAATATTCTAATATTTCATTTGGAGGATCAAGAAAGGGTTCATCGGAGGACGTGTGATTGAGGTGAACCGTGGTAAGCAGGTGAGATTTCAACAGGTGAAGTCAGTGACAGAGCATTTCCAGTGAAGGCACAATGTAGTAGAAATAGCACCAGGTGGTGATACCAGAAGCCATTTTGTTTACTGAAAATTAGGATTACAAGAGAATTATAGGGCATCTAACGTTAGAAAGATAGATTGAAACCAGATGGTAGAAAGGGTTGAATGCATTGCTCAGGGGTTTGAATTTTTTTTCTTTAGAAAGATTCCACTTGATTTAAATTTTAACAAGGAAGTAAATGATCAAATAGTTCTTTTGAAAACTACTCTGAAAAGCTAAGTTCCCAATAAGCTGGAATAAGAAAGACAATAAGAAGTGACAGATGAAATCCCAGAACCGAATGAACGTACCAGACAACGGAGTGTGACGGAGTACCAAGCCAAGCACAAAGGACACAAAGCCACAGCAGATCAAGGACAGAGACGGGAAGCAATCAACAGGGGAAGACAGTGTGACAGACTCCAGTCTACTTCCCTCCAGAGACCATGAGATTGGAAAGTCTCTACAGCATTCCTGAAAGACTTAGGACTTTCTTACTGGATCCTCCCAGGGACTCAGCACATAAGTATTGAAATTCATAGGATAAGAGATGCAAATTGTGGGGAGAACCCTTCATAACGTATGTTTTATCACCTTGTTACTTCCCACCAGAACAACACAACTGCTCTCGTTCTCAATCTTCCCTAGGGCCGCTGCACATCCCATCTGAATATATGGCCATGCTGCCATCTGTGCTCACACAGGCACCGCGGTCTTGTGACTGCTCTCAAAGACTTTCTAGTATCAGCCACTGTGCTCACATGGCCTGGTTAATCCCAGACCCGGGGTCACTGCAAATTCCCTGGAGGCTAGCAACCCAGCTCCCCAAAAATGCTTCTGAAGGACCTCTTACGTTCATCTTTCCAGCTTTGATTTTTCATTATCTTTGGAAACTCATAACGCAAATGTGATGTGGTATGTGTGTGTGTGTGTGTGTGTGTGTGATCATGGAGACAATATGGATTTTTCTAAGTGTATTCTCTGAATGTATCAAGAATCAAGAGAATGATATTTTAGAAGTCTGGTATAAAGAAAAATGAGTCCTTTCACTTCCAGGTCAGTAGTTTGAATTCAGCTCAGCTCAGTATTAACTTTAAGTATGAAATATGTGTTGCTTGGGTTGGTTCTAGAATAAAAATAGAATGGCTGCCCTATTCGGAGCTGAAAGCCATCCATATTCTCCAAATCAGAGGCACACTATTCCTGACAGGTGAGGCTAAATACAACGGGATGCAGCAAAGTGGCTTCACAGAGCCCCTTACACAAGCAATGTGTAAGCATACTCTAAATATTTCAAAGTCTATTTTAATGCAAAGCCATAATTAAATGAACAGGTTCTATTTTGTTCACACCTCATTAGCAGAATGAACAAGACTATGCTTTAGTAAGATTAGAAATTGAAGGCAAGACCTTATTTAGGTTATATGACTGTGCCATTAAGTAAGACATATTTTTTTGGAGGGATGGGGAACATACCCTAAAAATTCAGTGCCTATTTTCTCACTTTACTTTTTCTTTAATTAGATTTCACTGTGGTATAATGCCTTGGTTCAAGATAAATTCTTCATTGTATTTTTGTAATGGATGGATAGATGGAAGGATGGATGGAAGAATAGATGGGTGAATGGTTGGCTGGATGGTTTGTGAACTAAAAATGAAAATAAAATCCATAATATATCCAGCTACTTGTCTGCAGCTTGGATATGTATCAACAAGTGTTTGCCTTTAATTGGGCACATTCATCTTGGACATACCCTGGCAGAAAAAGCACAAAGAGAGGACAATGTCTCACCTGTCACCCATCTCCTTCCTCTGAGACGGCTGGAGCTTTTTGTACTGGGGACTGAACCCACGGGTATTCTACCTCTAAGCTACAACTCCAGTCCTTTTTAGTTTTTGTTTGGAAACAGGGATTTGCTAGGTTCTGAGAGTCTCGTTACATTGCTGAGGCTGCTCTCAAACCTGCAATCCTCCTGTCTCAGCCTCCCAAGTACTGGGATTACAAGCATGCACCACCATGCCCGGCTCTCTTTTCTGCTTTCTATGTTGAATCTAGAAGCAATAACGTTTGCCAACTCAAGACTCGACACTTCCTCTCTCTCTGTTTCACTTCAATTCCCAAGCCCGCACTTAAATGTCTGGTTTCTCCTGAGTCAGGATGTACTGAATGTTTCTGTGGGTAGAAAAATAGTGTAGTCACTTGATAATTTTTTATTGAAATAAATGAAATAGGTAAATGCTATTTTCTATTTATTCATTCCCCAAATTCTTAAGAGTCTAAGATGTATTAAATACATTCTGTTTATTTATTTTTTATTGTTGCATTGTGATCATACATCATGATGCAGTTCAGGCCTTTAGAATTAAAAAAATACTTTCTGAATATTAGACATAAGGCAATGAATGAAACAGACAAAAATTCCTACCTTACAAGTGCGTGAATCAGATAATAAGCAAGATAAAGAGGTAAAATATTGGGTGCAACCTGGAGGTGTTTGTGCTGAAATGGGGGCTGGGGAGGAAGTCATGCCTGGTTTAGATTAAAAAATTAGGAAGGGCTACACTGACAAGGAGACATTTGATTCCATACAAGAATGAGGTGTAGAAGCTAGAAATGAGATAGCTAGTAGAAAGTTCCAGGCAGAGTTAATGACAAGAACCAAAGCCTTGCAGTGAGTTCATGCTAGTATATAAAAGAACTGCAGGTAGATTTAGGTAGCTGGGACAGAGGCTATGAGGGGAATACAGTACATCTCAAGTTAACAGGGTCTGTAAGTCAGGAACACAGGCTTGCACTTGGAGATGGGAAAGCACTGAGAGGTGCTGAGCCAAGAAACCACATGATGTGACTTCCATTGGCACAGGGTACTCTGTTATGTTCAGAAGGGACGCAAGAGGAAATGGGACCATTACAAGAGTGAAACCAAGCTTGGATGCTGTTCCAATCAGCATTCTTACAGTTACAGTCTAAAAGATTGACTTTGTACCTTAACGGAATGAAGATTTATTTTCTAGGGTTTCAAGTTCAGTCCATGTGAGGCCAGGGACCTCAGATGTCAGGGCATGGTGGTGGGAGGTGGAGACAGGGAGAGCACATGGGCTGTGCTCCTCACATCATGGAGGCTGGAAGCAAGAAAGAGACCAAGGGGAGGAGGGACTATATATAATCCCCAAGGCTGTATCCCCAGGGACCACCTTCTCCAGCCACACCCTGCTTGCCCAGGGCACAACTAAAATAAATGCATTACAATGGACTTATCCACTGCTGAGATTATAACCCTCAAGACTCAATCACATAAACTCCAAACATTAACAAATGAACTCTTTAGAGGACATTTTATATCTATAACAGATGCCTACTGTAATAATCCAGAGGAAACTTGTCAGGGGTGTGGCTCAGGGGCCAGCAAAAATCATCAGAATATGGATAGACTTGGAAGGTAGATACCACAGTGATTTTATGACTATACAAGTCAGAGTTTAACAAGGCATTTTAAAAAAAACAAAATATTCTCTACAAGTGATTACATATTTACAAAACCATTTGAGAATCTGAAAGATCAAAGGTCTGAGGAGACTATTGATCTCTCTCTCTCTCTCTCTTTCTCTCTCTGTCTCTCTCTCTCTCTCTCTCTCTCTCTCTCTCTGTCTACAGTCAGAGAATCGGAAAGTTGCTAATGTCTCCTGGTCAGGACCTGAAAGAAACCACAGCTGACAGTCAAAGCAGCCATGGAACAGGAGATGAGAAACAGGTATCTCGCTCCTCTCCAGAAAGAAAGAGATGGCACCTTCCAAACAGAATCCACAAGAACAGCTCACCCACAAAGCTTCAACTCCATGGGGACTCCATCAGCAAAGGCATGAGAAAATGCAGGGAGGCCACAGAAGAGGGTGAAAGGTGTTGAGTGGACCCATCCAGCTGACGGATTTGATGTGAAGTAAGGGAGGAAAGCGGGAGTCCAAAATGTTCCAGCCAGCATTCTCGCCACTGTTACCTGAACACTTGACACATAAAACTAAGAGGAAGAAAGACTTATTTGCTCATGGTTCTAGAGAGTTCCATCCATAGGTATAGTCCATGATATGACAGCGGCCAAGCAGAAGTTGGAGCTGGAGATCCTCAGGGAATATGGTGGGGAGCAGAGAGAGCAAGAAAGGGTCAGAGAGCAGATGCTGCAGGCGGACAGGGCCAGGACACACACTGTACCTGGCCATGCCCCTGGGGGCCCTTTCCCAGCAAAAAAGTTCCACTTCCAACATGGCTGCCTCCAGCACCTGAGGTCAGGAGGACCTATCAAATCCAAATGATAACAAAAGTCAACTCCAAGGTTTTTGAACTGAAATAAATGAAATTTTATTTACTGAATGGAAGAGCAGATGAAGGTTTGCCTGTTTGAGGTGTTCAAGTCAGGAAGTGTTTTGTTTTTTTAAATGGTTTTTAGGTATCTAAGCAGAGATATCACACACAAAGTTGGATATCCATATTTGATAAAGTCAGGAAACAGGTCTAAGGCAGAGATTTGAGAGTCGTTAACAAATAGAGGACAAATTACCAAGTGTACTAAAATCCTAATGCTGCTGTCACAGATTGCAATACACTCAGTGATTTAATAGGGTATAGATTTATTTCTGGAGGTTTCAAAGTCCAAAATAGATTTTGACCAGTTAAAATCAAGATGCCAGCAGGGTCATACTCCTCCTGGAGTTCCATGTGGGAATGGTCACTCTCCTGTTTCAGCATCGTGAAATCTGCACGTGTTCCCTGCCCTTCTTTGTCCATCTGAGAAGCCAGCAGCAGTATGCCGAATTCCCCTAGTCTTGCCTTCTCTTTTGTTTCTTCCCCAATTCTCACTTTCCCTTTTAAAGATTTATGACAACGTTGGGCCCATCTGGACAATCTCCTTCGTATGAGATTTACTTACTAGCAATATGAACTCACCTGAAACCTTAATTCTACGTATCCACGTAAACTAACATACTCACAGATTCCAGGGATTAGCGTGTAGACATTTGGGGGAACCATTATACTGCCTACCACTGTTGGGTTTAGGCAAGTGGTACAATATAATTAAGTGGGTGGTTTTGCCCAGGGAGCACAGATTGTGACATGGAAACAGGAAGAGGTTTTAAGGGTATGTCGGTATGTCCAGATGTTCCTCCCACCATCAACCACAGAATATCAGCTGAATGAGGAAGATGAAGACATATGATGGGCTTGAGGAACTGTGGAAAGGAGGACTCAAAGATTAGTGAAATCAGAGTGATAGGGAACAATCAAAAAGATAGAAAATGATGGTCAAAAGGTGGGATGTTTGAAATTGAAACCAGGGAGAGGTTGCAGATATTGCTACTGATAAGACTCAGGGTGTTATCTTAGAGTAGAGTGACAAATGAAAGGTAGCCCCCACCTGAAGGTCCAGGTAATTAGAGAGCTAAGTCATATGGATACTGAAATAAAGAATCATGACACAACTCATAGGAATTCACCAAAAGGACAACTCCAAGCAAGAAAAATAATTTATATTTTTAATTCTTAAGCAATTACCATAGCGTGAGTACAGAGTAGGTTTTTTATAAGTATTTGTGCAACAAAAATCAAATTGTGAGCCAGGCGTGGTGGCGCACACTTGTAACCCCAGTACTTTGGGAGGTGGAGACCGGAGGATACGGGTTCGCGGCCAGCCTCAGCTCTCTCTCTCTCTCTCTCTCTCTCCCTGTCTCTCCCTCTCTCTCTCTCTCTCTCTCTCCCTCTCTCTCTCTCTCTCTCTACCTAGTGAGGCCCTCTGCAA